>JASXSY010000843.1:0-189642 GCA_034509805.1 Sipha maydis | reverse complement strand
ATGAAACAATAAGTCAATTATTCAATATTATATTCTGTCCTTAAGAAGAGTGATTTAAAAAAATCGAGAAAGTGACCAGACTTTTTAACCAGCCTAGTAAAAATAAAAAAATATAATCACAGTAATTGTTTTTTATGGAATTGGAAAGTGATGTGTTATCCTTTAGTAGATATCATACCAAATCCTCAGTAGCAACCACCATGCGAACGACCAAATGGTTTCAAAATAATACAGACATTCATGGGTATTAGCGAGAACGATGGGCGCCGGTACAAGAAACAAAGATAAGAAGAGAGAGAGTGGCGATCACGGAATTAAGAAGAAATCAGCTTACTCTTATCCGGCACGAAACTTTTTAAGTGTTCATCTTCGCGCGACACTTGGGTGATAATTGAAGATGCTTCCATTTAAACATTTGTTTCTTCACCTCGCGTGGTGTCCTGTGTACGTCCGTGCGGCCAATACGGTCCGAAAACACCATATAGTTACGCCGGAATAGTGATCGCAGTGTTCCCGCGGCGTCCGCGTCCGGTTGACGAAACGGCCTGGTAAAGAAAGTGTCCTTCACTTGTTCAAACACTTGTGCCTACGACGCGCGATTACACGACGACTATACGGCGAAAAGAGTACACGAGAGAATAGCGTTAAACCCGCGAACACAAACACCGTATACTGTTAATGTTATTAGTATTATTCTTATTATAAATTATAATAACAATATAACGTGTACGACACGGTGTTAACGCGAAACGAACGGGGGAAAAAAGAAAGAAGAAAAAAACGGTAGAGAGATGGAGTGAGTGAGAGAGAGGGCGAGCGTGTGGATGTTTGTGGTGTGTGTGTGTGTGTGTGTGTGTGTGTGTGTGGTAGAGAGAGAAAGAGTGAGTGTGTGAGAGGCTGAGTGAGCGAGATACGGTGCGGGATTAATAATAATAATAATAATAATAGCAATAATAGTAATAATAATAATAATAATTATCGTGCGCGTAACTGTTGTTATTTGTTACGAATGTACCAATACGATAAATAATAATAAATTATTAGCCATATAATATTATTATCATCGAAATGTATATCAGTTTGTTGTTATTATTTGTTTATCGTTTACTGGCGTTGGGAAAAAAAATCGAACGTATAGGAGCGCTACGGGCGATGTGTAGTCGCCCATACGGTACACGCACGCACGCACGCTTTCTGACATATGGGTGAGCGTGCGCGCGTTAACACACCGGATCCCTCTCCACCAGGCACTATTGGAATGCGCCCGGTTCCCGCGTATATTCGAACCACCACCGCCGTCGTCTCCGTCGACGCCTTGGTTGTACGTGGCGCGGCGATGGCGTACGTAATTATATTATTATTATTATTATTATGTTCCTCCGGTCCAAGCGACCAGCGAATTACAACATCTTTGGACCCGTTCGGTGGGCCCTCAGTCGGACGCAAACAGGAATTATTTTCAGATAAATCGATTTAAGTTCTAACCGCATAATGTGGGCATAATGTATTATGATATGTTATGATGTACGATTGGTGTTTCAGCTGACGTCCTAATTTTTTCTCGGCACGCAGAACGTATCTGCGTATTCATTTTTCGGTAAAGGACACGAGAAGAGTTAATCACACTAGTATTCGAATTTTCTATTTCCCAACGTAAAAATGTACTGCAATGTACATTGTTTACTTGAAAAAACATCGTCGAAATCGAGGGTGTCGCAGAGTAGTATCTTATTATGATGTAATAGACGTACTAACCGATTCAATGTTCTTCGTAGAACTTCACAATTAGTTCTAGTTTTAGAAGAAATTTGTACTACGTGCACCAAGTGGGAGCGAAGATTATGGCTGTGATAATGATTAAGCAACGATGAACAGTGTTTTTTTTTCTCGGAAAACACTTCGCGGCGCCAGTGCTTTTAACAAAGCTAGCGATACACACAGCGAGCAATATTCAAATTAGAAATATATATTGTATAATAAATGGTCTACAAACTATTAGTATAGTACTAACTACACAATTATACCGTAATTCAATTTGAAATCGTAATATTATTTTATGATATGTTAGATAATATAGGTAATTGAATATTGCAATTAACTTAATAATATCAAACTTACTGTGCTGTGATACAATTCTAACAGTATTACACTTGAACTTTTCGTTGAATATTTTGTTTCTACATATATATTTAAAACAGCTTTGTTCACAATCATTTTTAAAACTAAATTTCCAAATCTCTCATCATTCAAAATATATTAGGTACCTATACTATATTATCATGTATCATTGATTGCATGACCTTCCTACAATGAAAATCCAATTTTTCGTTAATTAGACAACTAATACACAATACAAATTATAGTTCATTGGTAAGATCCATTATTTATAATATAAGAAAACAAATCAATGTTTTTTTTTTTTGACCTTGGAAAATTAATAGATTCAAATTACTTTGAAATAATTTAATGTCAGTGTTGATGTAACTGAGTTGTTAAATAAATATTTCATGTTGTTTTGTATATATTTTCAATAAGTTTCATGTTTACACAGTTATTCATTGCACATGACGTTTACTAAATATGTGAATATTAATACATATAAATTTATATTGATTATTTTTTTATACACAATACTATCAATTATTTATGCATTTAAGTGTCATAAGCTATTATTAAAGCCCAATGATTATACTAAGTACATATTTTATTATTAATCATCCTCAGTGTACATTTATAATGAATTTAAAACTTTCGCCAGTAAATCTCCATTATCTAATCTTATTTAGTATCAATGCTATTATCTAATATAAAATAATTTTAAATACTTCTTTTAATTATTTGATTAAAGTAAATTAAAAATCGTTAAACATTTTTTATCACAGTATAAGATTTATAAAAAAAAATAATAATAAGCCATTAATAATTATTTTATCATACACATTTGAACATTTGCTGAGAGAAAATTATGTCCCAGGATACATTTTATATATATATCTGTAGATAGTACATAAAATGTATCCTGGGACATAATTTTCTTATGTTATTATTATTATGTTATACATATATAAGAATATCTTTTGGTATATTATAATTAATCCAAAGTCAAGAGTTATTAATAAACATTGTTAAATAACGTTTTATATCGGATTGGTATTAGCTAGATACCTTGAGGTTTTAGTTGGTTAAAGAAAACAATAATGTTTATGTATTTATACGTTATTTTAATTTTTTCGGTAGGTATATTTTATAATAACTAAATATCGCAAAATTTTTTTTCATAATACTTGATTTATAAACTACTGTTAATAAATAAAAGGTAGTCATTGAGTAATATATTTTTCTTGAATAATATAATAATAAATATATGTAAATAAAAGTACTTTTAATTTAATTAAATTTTGCAGTGTATATTATTCACAAATTTAATACTACACAAAAAAATTAGACTCACGCATCAAGCATCGCCATTATCTACCATTATCGTAACGTATAAAAAGATTACTTAGTACTTAACGTTTACTATACTTATCATTAATTATTAATTAATTTGATTAAAAGTGTTATTATCAAATTATTAATAACATATTATTATAAAATTTTAAATTTAAGTTACAATTTTTAGAATAATATAACATGTACTACCCGATAGGTAAATCAAAGTTTATAAATTCTGTATATTATGTATATAAAATAGAAACAATTAAGGAACATTTTAATATCGTTTAAATAATTGGTGATTTATCATTAAAATACTTAAAATACTAAATAATATTATTCTAGTTACATGACTATATAATGAAATATTTTCAATATTCAAAAAAAAATCTTTTATATTTTATCAATAATTATAAAATAAAAACAAAATGGTTGATATTTAAATAATATTTGAAATTTTGAAATTTGAAGCACTTTAAGTTTTCGAATAAAAAATTATTCACTTATAAAAGGTCGATATTAAACTCGATAATTTACAAAACATTTTTAGTAGTTATACAAACTATTTTACGATCATAAAAACATTATAATAGTACACGATACATGTATTATATATATATATAAACCATTGTGATGTAAAACATAGTTTTAGTTTTTATTATCTTTGAATATTTCAACTGTTCTTATTCATATTCCTTTGTCAATCGTATATTCGTAATCTATTTTATATTGAGTATTGTTTAACAATCTAAACATGAGTATTAAGGATTTTAGTCTATGGTACTATAGCTAATAGTAGTAATTATACATAAAATAATTTTATAGAATAGAGAATAATTTTGTAAAAGTTATAAAACACTTTTTAACTCTAAATTAACAACTTGCGTATAGTTGTTAATGTTTTTCGTGATTTATCCGATTTCTACAAGATTGGTATAAAACACATATGTGATAAGAGTTTTACATTTGCATTGGAACGGACATCGAACATTAGATTAGAGTAGAAGCCGCCCAATAAAGACACTGTAGGTCACATAATCAAATAAAAATATTATTCGCAGTTTTACAAAATTTCTCATAGCCTATATTTTATTATTTCTGTACTTATGTAATTATGTATAGTATTTTAGTATATAATTTAATTTGAAAAAAATTTAAAAATTAATATTTTGTTATTTAAAATAATGTGTTATGAATTACAAAGTACCAAAGTATACCAATTTATAAGTTAAACTTATACTACTCCAATGTCAATCGAAAGTCAAATGCACCTTAATGTTCCTAATGTCTTGATATTTATCAGCACCATTTTTAAGAAAAAAATCATTAATTTTATTTTTTTTTTTAAATAAAAACAATATCTAATATCAATTTATGATAATAAATAACAAAATAAAAGTAATAAATAAATAAATTATACATAAATAACAAAAGCGTAAATTAAAATAACGTATATTTTGTGGTTTTTAATCATTTGCCATATAATCGATGGGTCAAATAGTTTGGTTTCGTTGGAATGTTGTAAAATAATAATATAGTGAAACCTCTATTAATGGACACCTCTCAATAGTGGACCCTTCCCAATAGTGGACACTTCTAAATTCCCCGGCAAAAATGTATGCGCATATAAATGTATGCGTAATAGGTTTTCTCAATAGTGGACAACTCTCTATAGTGGACAATTTTTAATTCCCCGTGACTGTCCACTATAAAGAGGTTTCACTGTAATAAATTACGTTAAATAATCACATTCGATTAATTCCAATTGAATTGAATTATCTCTACCAATGTCTAGTATAATGTACTAATATCACTGTCCTAATAAATATATTAATCTTATAGTTTCGTGTTGTTACTGTTTGGTACTTCTATATATAAATGGTACAATATATATATATATATATATATATATATATATATATGAAGTATAGGTATACTCAAATTGCTCTATATAATATTTGAATTTAGTAATTAATAATTAATCAAATGTTTTAATTAAGTATCATTATGTAATTTAAAAAAATAATAATAAATATAAAAACTAATTGCGATTAACTTTTCCTAATGATTTTAAATCGTTCGTTACTGATAAGTGATAATCACACAGAAATTACAAGTACCTAATTTAATTTACCAGGATAGTTGTTTAGAGTTTATCAACATATTTATCATATTGTAATTTAAATATTCGTATCAATATTATGAACATTTCACATTTACAATAGAAACATATGACGAATAATGTATTTATTTATATTTATACGTCTCTTTATGCTATGCATATTACCACAGTAATAGCTCTTATGTCGTAAAACCGTATCTAAAATGTTTTTTTACTACCGATGACAATTCGAATTTACCGAATTTTTATTTTGACTTTTTATTCTTACTTAGTTCTCAATATTATAATGTTTAATAATACATTATAATATTGAACATTATAAAATAATGTTTAATAATACATTATTTTAAATAGTAATTTTAAAAGCGTAATAACGTTATGTGTTATTTAAGTAAGTTTAAGTTTTAATAATAGCAAAAGGAAGAAAAGAAATAAAACGTCATACTTAAAAATAAAAACATATTTTAAATTTGAATTTTTTTTAATTCACTTATAGAATCAAAAATAATGACAGGTAGGTTATGTTATAAAATTAAATTAAGAATTCGATTGTTTGAGAAAATGATGTTTATTATAAACAACGTAAAGATCTTGGACGGTTGCCATATACTATAGTCTAAAACAGACGTTTGGTAAAACGAAGATGATGAATTATATGTTTGTTACCATTTTCAATAGGGCGAGGAACTATAACGATTAATTGATATGTGTAAATGGTATACAAATAGCGATTAGAGATAAATATATAGCATAAAATAGTGAACATTTTAAATAATATGTAGATAATTGAATGAGTACGTGTGTGTCTATAGTAACGATTATTATTTAACGAGTAAATATTTGTTTTCCGGTGCAACCATACGTACTATGGATATACAATGGATTCAGCCCAACCAGTAGTATGTTTGCATAGATTTACGACGAGATCAACAATGACATTGCATTTATAACATAACGTTTCCGTGGACCGAGACACAATACACAATTAATGTAACCCTGAAAATGGTCGGTCGGTAAAATATAATTTTATAAATCAGCTGATATGTCGACAGAACATTATCAACGTCAAGAAATGTTTGTGGTAAATAATGCAAACCATAATCATTCGCACGTCGATGATTAACTCTTCGATTTTTTTTAGTTGACCATATTAAAAATTGTTTGCAAATACACATCACATGTTTAATTGATGTTTGAAATAGCTCTTGAAAACTAATAATTACACGTTTTCCTAGAAAACAAAATGGACTAGTCACTAGTGCTTAAGATATTTTTTTTAAGAACATTTGAAAATACTCTAGATAATTTACTACTAATACTACTATGCACAAATGTTTAATGTTTTCTAATGAATAGCGGTGTTGATTAAAATAAGTAGGTACCTTGGTTTATTGAAATGTGAACTTTCAATAAATGTCTGTACTAAATACTAAACTATGCGCGCCCAACCTTTTCAACTTGCAGTCTACATTAAAAATGTATATTTATAATTATATATCATGTGTGTTTAAAGTACTGATCATTTCCATGCTAGTCGCTATAGCGGCTATAGTTTGGTTTAGTAATTCAATACTGCACGTGAAAACTTCTTTATAATTTTTCAAAAATAAAAGAATTATCAATGCGTACATTTACATTATTTAGTTCTACTTATATTAGCGAGCAAACTAATTCCTGTATGAATTACGCAAAATGTTTAAAAAAACATCTAGTTTGACTGATAAATACTTGCACTCCTTCTAATGAATTGGTGTTACACATGTTACACCAAAACACCGCAGACTGAACAGCCATGGATAGCCATGGATGACCAAAATTGAGAAATGACCTCCAAGCTACCTCCACAGTGGTTGGGCACCGGTCGGACATTTCATAATCCGTTGTAATGCTACATTACCAGTAGGGCACCGCGTTATCATCGATTTACCCGAATATTATATTTGCGTTGATAAAACATAACCATCAAATAAGTATTGTACTCGGCTTGAATGACAGCCTTGAATCTCTGTTTCTTTTCGTTTGTACCGCTGTATCTGTTAACATTGATCCTGGTCACAGGTACAATTTAGCGGTACTTTGTGGCATCTTTTCGTACGCGCTGTACTTCTAATTGTTTTCTGTTCATTCTCGACGGTGTGTGCAATACACTCATTTCCGGCGAATTCGGAAACTGGTTGAACAGTTCTATCGTCCACCAACCTTAGCATCTTCAAACGCAAACATGTTCAGTATAGAAGGCGATGACAAAGGTATTATACGTTTACTTTGTAAAACGCGCCATAACCGGGTATTTGGGAACATGTCTCTCAAATTTAAATGCTCGTAGAAATATTCGTCTATCGATTTTTTTTAATATAATATTCTGTAAGCACTTATTTGTTATTAAGTATGGAATTAACGTGCGGTCATCGAAACGTAATGATTATTTATTTTAAATTGTTAAAGTACTTACATTAATTTAAACAGTTGTCATTGACTTTTTTTTATTTTTTATAATAGATACATTATAATAGCCTAGGGGAAAGAAGGGAAAAGAGGAAGAGGAAAACCAAAAGAGATGGTTGGAGACTTTGGAGAATGGCATGAGGGCTGTCGGTGTGTGCAGAGGAGATGTGGAGGTGTAGGACAAAGGTGGCCGACCCTAAATAGTTGGGAGGAAGGCGAGGCAAAAGAAGAAGACATTATAATAACCTAACCTGACCTGTATTCTATAGCTTAAGAAATAACTATGGTGTTACCAGTAGCGCCACTAGAAATTTAGTCGGGGTGAGGAGGGGAAGTGCATCATGCATAGTATATACACTGATTTCTAAATAGTGCTTAAATTATTTAAGTTAAATATGTAGGAATATTTTTTCAAAATGTAGAACAATGCAAAATTATTTTTGACATATACAAAGTTATGCAGACTACTAGAAAATTCGATAATGATAATAATAGTCTCTATCCTAAATTTTTGAATTTTGCTCTATTTTTTAAAAATTCAGGGGGTGCACTTGCAACTTTTCAATTATGGCCTGGTTGTTTGGGATCTGCATACTGTGAATGATTACAAACAACTCAAGTGAGTTCAAACAGATATCTTTGATTTTAAATATACAAGACTATTCAAACACTTTATTTTCTAAATATCTTCTTTGCTTACCACTATAATTCATATAATAAATTACTATGTATCGCAATCTGATACATTAACAGTAATTCATTTTGATCAACAAATTATTTAAAAAATGACCCTCTAACCTCTATGCTAAGGTTTGTCAATGGAAATCTGTGATTTTCTTTTAGTTTAAGTGTAGCACGTTCACTACGCATGTGATTTTTGGCTTACTACCCCATGACACTTGTTATTTTTTGCATTCAATTTTTATTTTTTTTTTATTATTCTACAGATTAGTAGGAGCGGTCTATGTATTTATATTTAGAAACATCTTACGACAATACTAGCCAAGCATAAAACCTTTTATGTGTACCGAATAATTAAAAAATTACAAACAGTATATATAAAATGCAAATTGACATGTTGTATGAAGTTTAGTGTTAATCATGGAGTTAATTAATTTTTTGTAGCTACTACTATGTCTATGTTTATCATAGGCTCATGTCTGTAATGTTTTTTAGCATAGAAATTAATGTTGTTAAACATAAGTTACGTCATATTATTGAAAATCATATATTTTACTAAGTACTTAAACATATTAAAAATCTTTTTATTTGTTGCACACATTTTAAATTATCAGCAAATTGATTATTATTATTTTATTATAAAATATTTATTTATCAATTTATAATTTAATTATTTGTATTTATTTATCCAGACTTATGTTTTAAATCATTTTCATTATGATTTATTGTAATTTACATATATTAATATATGATTATAGCTTCTAACCCTTAATTTTGAGTAGCATATATTGAATTGAATTATATTTCACTCTTTATATACTCAACACTAGTTTTTTTTTAACAATTTATTGTATTTGTTTAATAATGATTTATGATAAATGATAATGACTAGGTGATCGTCAATGAATAATTTTTTTAATAGAAGTTTTGATGAAAATTTATCCAACTTAATTTCTATGATAAATTGTAGTACAGATTTATTGTGTTTTAATTATTTAAATACATTTTTTATGTTTTTTCAATCAGCTAATCGAGGAATGATAAACAGTTTTCCATCAGTTCCATCACCATACTTAAACTTTGATCCACAACTTCTACCTCAGGCATCTCAACCAGAATATATATTTCTGGAAGGTGCTGGTTCTAAGCAACGTGGACGTTTTGAATTATCCTTTACACAAATAGGCACATCATGTTTGATAGGTGCTACAATTGGAGGTATACGTGGAATATACAGCGGTATAAAATTGACATCAATGGAAAATCAAACTAGTACTTACATTAGAACTCAGTATGATATTTTAATCTCATATTATTTTATTGGTATTAATTAAGAATTATTAAAATTATTATTATGTAATTTTCAGAATCCTAAATAGTGTTTTTAAAAATGGAGCTCGTCTGGCTAATACCTTTGGAACATTATCTGTGTATTACAGTATTTTTGGTATTATATTAGAAAAAACTCGTGGCTGTGAAGATGAGCTCAACACAATTGTTGCTGGAACAAGCACTGGACTTCTATACAAATCCACAAGTTAGCATTTTAGAAATATATTTAGTTTTATTGAAAGTATATAAAAATAGTATTTAAATTTTGTACAATTTAGACAAAGTGCATATATTAATTTTTATTTTTGTTGAGATAGTTAAATGAGTTAAAGTACAGTAGAAACTCGATTAACTGCCATTGAGAGATCAGTTAATTAAAAAGACAATAAAAAAAAATTTTGGAATGACACTATATATTTTATAACATGTTTATTTTCAGAAAAAAATAATATACATACTGCAGTTAAACACTACTAAACTAAAATAAATTAAAATAATCTGATATTTTCTTTTGTTTTTTTTTTGACATTTGAGATTATTAATCTGAATATAATACAACAAAATATATTATATTTGACATAGAAGTAAGACCTAGTTACTTATCAGTTAGGCCTTCCGCACACGGTGAAACTGTTATGCAACGATAATCTGAAATCAGTATCTCAAGCTACTGTTGTGCAATTGGTTTGCAATTGATTTATGTCTTCTCTCCACACACGAGTACAATCGAATTTTGACCAGTTTGTAGCTTACAAATTCACATCATAAGGAAGAGACGTGCATTTTTTTAAACAAAGTTTATTCTATTTTATTTTATACTAAAGTATAATGTATTATACCATGCTTTTTTTGTTAAATCCTGTCTAGAATAGCCAGGAAGGTTATAATTATATAAAGTGTCATGTTTTTCCCCCTATTCGACGAATTTAACGTTCATTAACTGATCACTCATAATGAATGAATCACCACAAATTCACAATATAATATAAGTATTATAATTATATGCTTCAGGTATAATATAGAAATTTTGATTATTATAATACCTAATTATTAAAAAAACTAATTACCATGCAACTGAGCAACCGAAACTGATATTCAACCTGCAAGCACAGTTGCACACAACCAGTTGAAAACTGATTACAAACCGATTTGGTTTTAGTCGACAAGTGTGCGGTTTCCTATTATGTTAGATATGCAAAGTTGCTAAACGGTTGCTCGCACAATCAATTTCAGATTATCATTGCATAACAGTTTCACCGTGTGCGGACGGCCTTACCTATTAAATTAATTTAACCTTCCAGCGGGTGCGCTATTGTAAATAATACAACAGTTTTATATTTATTTGTTTATTAAACTTATATTCAGTTTTTATCTCATTAATGGTCATGGGTATTCCTCAGAAATGTTATTATCTACGTTTTAGACTGTTTTTGAAGTGTTCCAGTTCATTTTAATGCAAACAAATAACAAAGTAATTATCATATTTTCCCAAAATACAATGCGTGCTATTCCGTGTACTTAAGCTAAATACAAATCGCTTTTACATTTATTGCTAATAATAATAAAATAAGCTAATTTATTTATTTCTTACTGAAAACAAATAATAAAAATAATTCCATTTTTTGTGTAATAAGACTTATTGATATTTTAATAAATATATAATAATAATATTTAAATAAAAACAACTTTGTCAACTCGTTTATTTTATTATTAGATATACAATTATCACAACATATTAGGACAGATGTAAAATTTACAATATCCAACTACTTTTGTTTCAAATAATGGCACGGCCACTGGAAGGTTTAAAATGAATAAATTTATTTGTTTATCACATATGTTAGATAATACAAATTATTTTTAAACGCTTGATAGCTTATCGCAATTGCTTCATTGATGATGGCGCTGACTGATAACTGAGTGATTGTTAATTAAGTTTCTACTATAGATCTAAACTAATAATATTATGTAAAAAAAAAAAAAAATTGGAATTTATATTATGTTTTACAGATAATAACAATTTTATTGTTTCAGGTGGTCTTAGAAGATGTGGCATTGGTGGTTTAATTGGTTTCAGTTTAGCAACAGCATTCAGTTTGGTTACATCAAGGGATAAAATTAAAGAGATCGGGAAAAGCATTCTTCATTCCTAAAAATGATTGTCTTTATAAAATGTTTGCATAAACACTTGTTCATACCTACTATAGTTTCTAGATAACACAGTATATGTATTGATTATTGGAAAAATATAATATGATTTGGAATCAAATGAACTGAATAGTAATAAATACTGTGTTTACATAGATATTTCAAACCTTTTTGAATTTGTAAATTTGATCAACTTTCAATATTATTTTATTAGAATTAAAAATTGTATCAATCTTCTAGTATTGAGAAAATAGAGTGGAAAATAAATTTGATTTTATATTGATAAATTGAGAGTAATATCTTTATTTCACATTATATTAAATAAAATATTAAATCTTGTATTTCCTAAATTTATTGCTTTAATTATATTGATTTTTTTTTTCATCTTATGTTGTAACTTAACCCTTTTTGTGCCAAGCACTTTTAAATTATACACCAATAGGTTAACTTTTTTTTAAAATTTGATTTCTTTTTCAATATATTTATTGAATACCCTAAATTAATTATCAGCAAAAAAGTATTTAATTTGTTTATTTGCTTATTAGTTATAAAATTTTTTTTTAATTTAACTATCAGGGTTTCCTAACATTTATACCCATTCTTATAATAAAATAAATAATGCATAAATTATTAAATGCAAAAATGATTTATTTAATAATAAAAAAATAATACATGTGTTGAAATTTAAAAATGTCATTTAATTATATTTAATTATTATACTACAGTCTACAATAAAATTATAAAAATAGTTGTCAAAATATTTTTGTGTGGAGTATTTGAAAACGAAAGTGCTGTGCATAAGCCCACATCACATTCTTTACATATGTATCTAGTGTTATTTCGCTTGTTCATTTTGCATAATTGACCATTTTCTGATAAGCCTTCCAAATTGTGTTTCCGAAACTTCTGATGAAAAATGTCTATCAATTAGTTTGTTGATTGGCCTTAATTAGTGGCATTGGTTTTGTTATATGATTGGTTTGATATTTTTCTTTTATTTGCCTTACTAGCTCCATTTGAAAATGAGTGATAAATGTTCACCAGTAACTCTTTTGTATGATGAGTAAGAATTTAACAAAGAAAATCTATCAAATGGAAAAATATTTTTTGTACCATTTTATTGGTTTTTTTTTTTTTTTTACACACTCCTCAGTAACATATTATCTACAGAACCCATAGTTTTATTGTATTCATTTATACATCTTGGTTTTATTATTTTTTTGAATTTATGATTTTTCATACTTGTATATTGTGGTAAGCATATGCACCTCTCTATGGTCCATCCATTTTGTGTTCAACGTTTTCCCAGTATTTGTCTTTAGAAATACTGTAATTTAGCTATTATAATTTTTTTTGTCAAGTTATTTGATTTTAATATAAATAGTGAACTATATATAATTAAGTGCTATGCATCAATGGCCTCTCAATGTTATTTTTTATTGACGCATATGTGCATCAATGGCATTATAAGGGTTAAGTAATTTATATAGTAGTTTTTGTATCTGTTTTGGTTATCAAAATTAAAAATTTTAGTTATAATTACGAAATAAAGTCTTAATGGTTTGTAAATGTATGTTTGATTTTTAACATTTAAGTATAATTGTAATCATTCAAAAATGTTGACAACTTATAAGTTAAACCAATTAAATCTTAGTGATTAAGTTATTGTGACTTGATAATATACCTAATATATCCAATACAACTTTTTTAAAAACAACATCTGTGTTTTAATAAAATAGGTTTTGATTTGCATATATTTTACTGTTTTTGAAATTTGCATCACTTAAGAAATTAAATCTAAAAGCTTAATCATTCATTTTTGTTAAAATGTAATTTTGTTATTAACATCCCAGTTAATTAATTTAATATTATTTATACTCAATTGAAGAAGTAATTTACTTATAGTAACTTATTTTTTGCATTTTTTGTTAGATTGATTGTGATTACAATTACAAAGTTCCTACAGTTCTAATGCAAATGATATTAATTTGAATTTAATGTCAAATGTAACCAAACATAAATGTTTTGGGAAATGTCCAAAATAACTGTTACAATAATTGTAGCTTTTTTTGACAAGGTTAAGTTGGATTTTGAAGTAGAAACATACTGTTCTTTCCGTTCCTTGAAGGAAGTACAAATGAGTCAAAATTTCAATAGGTGCATAACATGGGATATACATTTTTTGATTATCATATTTTTTTATGTTGTAATACAAATAAATTTTCAACAATTCATTTGTTATTATCAATAAAAAATATGTCAGGATTTTAGAAAATTTTTTAAACAGGTATGTGAGAGGTGTTTAATGTTGATGTGATTATCAATTTAAAAATGTTTATGCTATATTCAATTGAATAATTACGAAATATAATAATAATTCGTAATTACGAACTATAATAATAAATATGACATTTTCAATTAAATCATTTTTTTTTTCTCCAATAATTGTTAGAAGCGGACATACATAAATGTGTATCACGCAGTTTGTGTGAACGGTGAAAAACGAAATATGAATATAAATATGAATGTGGTTGAAAAAGGACAACCAAAGAGGTTAGCCGTCTAGGTCTACAAATGCTACCGATAAGATTTTTCTCAGGATGACGTAGAGTGAACATGCAGATACAATATACGCAGCTGTACAACACACCGGTGTGCGGAGTGTTACGTATTGATGTCAATTAAGATATCTGTGGACGACAAGCAATAAGGATCGTTGGGATAAAGCGATATTTTGAGCACGAGTGTTCAACGCTTACTAGATAGATGCCGAACGAGGTCACGGCCAACGCGTCTCGTCAATACAATTAATATGAATAAAATAATTAGTTGCGGGCAACGACGACGGACAATCAATCGAGCACACGCAATAAACGGATGGGGCCGGTCGGAGGAGGGTGTTGACGAGGAAAAATAACGTGTCGCCGGTCGTATGTGATGCGGAGATCCGTCCGGCCGAGGTTGTCGCGCGACCGTTTGCTTTCAAGTTGATAAGGTACTTCATTGTCGTCGTTACAGCAGTCGTGATAAGAGCCGTTGATTCTGTTGCAAGTCCGAATTTGAGTGTCGTGTGCGTGCGTGTGTGTGTTGTGTGTGTGTGCGCGCTTGTGTTGCAGCAGCAGCAGCTCAACATTTTGGTGTTCGTTTGTGGATCTTCGTGCACTATAAACGAAAACCTTGTTCCGCGCGACCGTACCGTTCCGATTCTTTGTGATCGTCGACGTGGGCGATAAGGCGCGAGCGCGCATACGGCATAAACGCACAGACGTACTTACCTACGTATCTACCGTGTTTTGTTCAATTTTCCGCGTGATTTATCTATCCCGTCACTACAGCCAGTGGTCCGATTGTACGAAAAATGGCTGCTCAAATCAAACCAGGGCCTAGCTCAAACAACGACAAATTGAATATGAACCGGAAACCAGTGCTGTTGGCCAAAATCGAAGGGTGTAGCGACAATGTGAATAAGGCTGTCTACATTCCCGACACCGATGGAGTCATCAGTGTTTCGAGTGATCGGTAATAACACCATTGGTCTCTAATTTATGTTAGACGATTGAGTTCCACGCCAAATGTACTAACAAACCAAATCATATAGTATGGAATCAATTTATTAAAAAAAATTAAATTAGGTGTACTGTACATTAAACTGTAAAGAATTATTCAATTGTTAACTTATTGCTTATATATACTTATATACATATGAATTCCAAACATATATTCACTGTAGAAATTTAATTTGTTTTTCTTTCCATCTTGTTCAGTCTAGTTCTGTATACTCAAGTATTGACAGCTAAATCATTTTTATTTTTCAATTGTGATTAGCTATATTACAGCTCTAAGGGTTATTGATACTAAAACTAGTATTATTATACTTTTATTATTAATAAATATTCTGTTTGTAATTGATCATATTAAAAATTATTTAGTTATATTTTTTAATTTTTAATATAGGAATATAGTTTTTTTTTTATCTCCAGGGCTATTTAAATTGCATAAAATAATTAAAATATAATTTTCACAAGCTACAGTTATTTATATGTATAATTTATCTACATTTCATTGATTGAGATTTAATTATATCAAAAATTTAAGTATTTAAATATAAGTGGTAAATAAGTGATAAATTAGTTTTGTATTCATGTGTAAAAAAAATATGTAATTTTTTTCCTTTAGCTATATTCAATATAAATAAATATTCAAAGTTTCATTTAAGTTTAACATTATGCTTTTAGATCATAATCAAGTTAAGATTATCATGTAATATCTAATTACTTTTAATAATATTAAATTTGAGTGTGTATCAAAAATCATAGGTATCATGTAGGTATATGGGATAAAAATTGTATATAAAAAATAAATTAATACAGTAAAACCTCGCTTAGATGGAACTTTGGTAAAATGGAAACTTCGGTATTATGGAAAATTTGTTTGGTCCCATTTTAAATTGCATATAATTTTATTCCGCCAAGACAGAAACCTTGCCAAGCCGGAAACAGACACGTTTTTGTAATAAAAGTTGATGAAAACCCTTGCTAAGACGGAAATATAACATGATTTTCGTATTATCGATACTTATAGATAATCAATGTATTTGTATGATGGCATTACATTATTATGGTAATATAAATACAAAAAAATCAACAACCAATTTTTTTTCTCAAAAAATGTAATTATTATTTATGTATACTGGCTAAAAATCAGTATGTAATCTTTAATTTAATTCAATTTTATTTTTTAAACCCTGTTAACACGGAAAAATTGTATGGTCCCAAGCGATTCCGTCTTATTGAGATTTTACTGTATTTATTTGCTTGATGTTTATTAGTGATGGGTGATAACTTGGCCTCATAAGTTGATGCATTATGTTTAATTTTTCGGAACTTCTTAGTCAATGAATTTAGATAACTAATTTTTATTTTACCTAGGTGTATTTTTTTAAATATTTTCTGGCTTTTTACATTTTTATGTACTCTTCCTACTTATTAGTTTTTTTTAATTATTTATCCACTTGTTTTTTTTTAAAAAAAATAACAAGTTTATTGAAAACCGATTATTAAATCATTTCATAAATTTAATTTAAACGTTTACAAATTTACTATATTGTACGCTTGTAAGACTGAGACAATAAATTCGAAATTCTCTTAAATATGAAAATATTATATCTTATCTTTACTTTTAAACATGGATTATTCAGTTTTATGAAAATAACTGCACTAAAATTACTCGTACCTGTTGGGCAGTATAACTTAGAAAACTTGTTTGAAATATGTTATTATGGTATTATTTTGATAAAACCACATTATTGAAAATAATACAATTATTATTTTTTGATAAAAACATGTTATAGCCACTATATTTTGTATTATATAAGTTAGTAGATAGCTTTTTTAATGAGCATGTTTATTAAGTTTTAAAAAGATTTAATATATTTGAAAATTAGTATAATGATAAATATGTTGTATCTATGGAAAGTAATAACATATTTATTGTTTAATTTATGTTTTAAAAAGTAATTAAACTAATTATTTATGAATTATCAATGCATGTTTAATTCATTTTAAGCCAGGTTGTTGAATGAAAAAAATATTTAAATTTTTAGATAACAATTTATTCTCCATATTGAAGAAATTTAATTCACAATAATATTAGTATATTAAATAATATCAGGAAAGAGTGGAGAGCTGTACATCCCACTGTTAAATCTGCTATAAAGTTGAATTCAATAAGAAAAAAATAATTGTATCTTGTTTATTCCCATTTAATATTTCTTCAATAAAATGTGTGGAACAGTAAATATAAATTTTAAATTATTACATAATTTGCTATTTTATAGAAATTTAAGCTTAATAAATATAATATACATGTATATATCTAATGTCTGTTATTGACAAGATAACAGTATATAATAATATATATTCAATTGCTCAATCCTTTTCTTAAAATCAAGAGATTACTTTCTAAGCTATAATTTCTTGTTACATATTTTCAAGGTTAAAAATGATGTTCTTACTATAAAGTTTCAAATTGTTGTTAATGGATGACTTCCTTATTGTTTTAATTCATAATATTTTACATAGACATTTAATACATTTGATTACTAAAATATTTAAAGTTAGAATTGACAAAATAATGTATATGTATATTTGTTGAATATTTTCAACTTTTTTTTTTTTTTAATTGTCAATTTTCGTCTGCGCTACATTCTAAATATTTTTCAATTTTTTTTCTTACATGTATGCAAAATTAAAAAATTAAAATTTGTTCTATTTAATATTTAAAAAATTCGAGATAGCCATTTTGTAAATCCGATTTTAAGAAAAATGTTGGTGTCAAAATCTTTTACTAAGGTTAAGTCAATAATTTTTAAACAATTTTTAAAGTTTGTTTAAATTCTAATTTATTTCTTGTTTATCAGTGTTATAGCGATTATCGATTTTGAATTATTTTTTCTCATGAAATAATTTGTTCTATTTATAACCATTCATATTATTATACTACGTTAGTATAATAATTTTTGATTATTCATGATAACGGTAATCGCTATAACACTGATAAACAAGAAATAAATTAGAATTTAAACAAACTTTAAAAATTGTTTAAAAATTATTGACTTAACCTTAGTAAAAGTTTTTGACGCCAACATTTTTACATTTTTCTAAAAATCGGATTTATAAAATGGCTATCTTGATTTTTTTAAATATTAAATAGAACAAATTTTAATTATTAATTTTGCATACATGTTAGAAAAAAATTGAAAAATATTTTGAATGTAGCGCAAACGACAATTGACAATTAAAAAAAAGAAAAAGTTGAAAATGTTCAATAGAACAAAAGTTATTGCATTTGTCAGTTCGTCGTGAAACATTCTGTATATAACTTAAAGTGTATACAAAGTATGTACTTGATATATTTGTACTATATTACTAAACATTTTTTAATATATTAATTATTATATTGTAATTTAATTAATGTGAGCCTTATTTAAATGTATTATTTTAATAGTTTTTTTTTTTTTTTTTTTTAAAAAAATTTCAGATCTGTGAGAGTATGGTTAAAAAGAGATTCAGGTCAATATTGGCCTAGTATTTGTAATTACTTGCCCTCACCTGCTGTTGATTTATTTTATCGCCCAATCACTAGACAATTATTTGTTGGACAAGAAAATGGAACCATATCAGTAAGTGTGATAAAGTATAGTGAAGTATATAATTACTATAGTTTATTTAAATATTAGTATTGTTGTATATTCAACTTAAATACTTATATTTATTATTAAAGGTATCTATTATAAATATTTTTAACATATTTAGTTATTTTAAATCTTTAGTTTTAGTATAAGATTTTTTTTTAAATTTAAATTTTAAATTATTTATTTTGTTTAATTAGGAATTTATACTAGAAGAAGATTTCAATCGTATGGAATCTAAAGGTGATATCCTAGCGCATTATGGTCGTATCACTGGAATGATCTGGACTGAAGTATCTATAGATGGAATCTTAGAACAATGGATTTTAAGTACATCTCGTGATAAAAGATTTCAGTATCATAATGCTAAAAATGGTAATCCTATTGGTCCACCTTTTGTTTGTGCAGCATGGTGTACATCGTTAGAGTATCCTTTTAAAACAAATTTATTGTGTTAAATTAGTGTAATTATCAACCGTGTTTAAATTAAATATTTTTTACTTTACAAGTTGTTAATAGTTGTATACTATTGATTTTTTCTACAACTGTTGTCACTTTATGCTTTTATCTTATCTTATAGTAGATAAAATGCTAAGAAATTTGATTCTGCCTTACATTACCATTTATTAGATATGATGCAGAATCTGCTCATGCTTTTGTTGGAGATTACTCTGGCAATATTACAATGCTTAACATAAAGGCTGATGGATTACAAGTTGTTACAACACTAACTGGTCATACTGCTTGCATTGAAGCTCTCACCTGGGATGTATCTACTAGACGTTTGTTTTCAGCTGGTCACGATCGTTTGATTATAGTATGGGATATTGGAGGTGGCCAAGGCACAGCTTATGAACTTCATGGTCATACGTATGTAGTCTTACAAAATAAACTATAATTTAAATTGCATCATTACTTATATAAATATAATTATATTGAAATTAATATTCAATTAATTTATGCTACAGTATTCTGCAAACAACATAACTTTAGACTAATGTAATTACCTATGTATATTTATTTTCAGTAATAGAGTAACATCTTTAGCATTTGTATCGCCTAAAAATCAATTAATATCTGCTGGTGAAGATTCAGTTTTGGTATTTTGGGATTTAAATGCTGAAAGAAAAGAAGTAAGTTGATAAAATATATGTGTTATATATTTTTAATACAGTACAATAGGGAATATTAATTTTATTATTTGTTTACTTAAAACTAGTAATTTTTTAATTTTTTTAATAAACATGAATATGTTCACATTTAATTAATATTCTTTTATTTTATTTTTAGACACCACCGTGGGCTGAATCAGATAATTGTGAGTCCTGTAGCCGTCCATTTTTATGGAATATAACTGGAATATTTGAACGCAAACAATTTGGATCAAGGCAACATCATTGTAGAGCGTGTGGTCGTGCTCTCTGTGATAAATGTAGCCAAGAACAATCCACCATACCTTCTATGGGGTTTGAGCTTCCAGTAAGAGTCTGTAAATTTTGCAGCACTAATATAGAGTAAGTGAAATTATCTTAAATTGTATTCATAGTTTCACAAAATGTGTTTTTATTTGTTTTTAGTCATACACCACTTGCAACATTCCATGATGCTAAGCATAGTGTAATGTCAATAACAATGGATTTACAACGAAAATGTATCGTAACAGTTGGTCAAGACCGGGTTATAAAGATTTGGGATGTTTCAAGCCTATTATTATAAATTAATTACTTTTCACACTTCATGTATTTTATAATTATATTTTTAAGGTTACTTTTTGTAATCAAACATGAAAAATGAGTACATCTAAGCATTTATCACTATCTAAAAATATTTATATCAAAATATATCTTATGGGAGATAATGTTATTTAATTATAATACATATACATGTAAATACATATATTTATATGTATGCATTATATTTATACCTATTATTGAATTATCTTTATCATATGTTATACATACATATGTATGTCAACTATTATTATTTAAATAATTAAGTATTTTATTATTTTCAATAGTGTAAACAATTATATTTCAGTGAATGCATTTTTAAGAAACTAGTTTTTTATCAACTATTAGTTTAGGGCTCAGATTTCTTAAAATTATTATTATATTTTATATTTTTTGTTCTTAAATTTAATCTATTGAAACATTCTTAATTTTTTTATTTTAAGTATTAGAAGACAATAATAACATAAGTTACGTATAAGTACTTTCCTAAGATTAGTTTATATGATTATATACAATTTTAAATTAAAATACCTTGAATAGTAAAATATACTTACTATACTGTATTATATGTACTGTACTAATTTTAAATTTATACACTTCACATTTTCAAACAAATTATTATCATTTAAATCTTGTAGTAACATAATCATTTTCACCTTAATTATTGTATGTTAATACTACAAAATCTGGGCCTTGAGTTTATTAACTTATTATTATCTAATATATATATACATTTTGCAATAAATACGTATATAAACCCAATAGACAAGTATTATTTTCTTTATGTTTATGTACCTCATTGATTGTGTTTTATTAAAAATAAATATTTATTTAGTTTTGTTATTTTATTTAAAACATTGTCAGACAGTTTGACGTACATTTTTTTTAAAATTTAAATAAGTATTATATTTAATTTAAATGACCAAATTTTGATATTTTGTTGTTAACAAATTTAAATTTAAAAACATAATTGTTTTCACTATTGATTCAGATCTAAAGTGATATAGATAAAAATATTATTAAGCAATACAAAATTCATTTAAATATCTGATATTTCTTTTTATTTTATTTTTTTTTTTTTTATAAGTTTATTATACTTTGGAAAAAAAATCAATTTATATCGAAATTTTTATCTACAAAATTTTAAAAATTCAAACTTTTTAGTAATTAATAATTTTATTCAACATATCTATTTAGAACTATTAGTTATGGAGTAATGTTTAATTTTTCCAGTTTGTTTTTTAACAGCTAAAAACATCGAAGATTTTCTGTCTTATTTAGTTACACGGAATATAAATTAAAAATTAAGTAGTTAATTCAATGACGCATTAAATAAAACTATTAAATAATTACTAATCATCTGTAACAATTTTTTTTGGCATAGAAAAAAAATAATCTAAATAAAATGTAAATTACTTGTAAATTGTTTTTTTTTTTAAATATGAGCTATTTGCCATATGACTGACGCTGATTTTAATTAAAATTAAAAATAACAACACATTTTATTTAGATTAACAATTTTGTATTTTATTTTAGTTATATATTTTTAGAACAGAAATTATTCAAAATTTGAATATATATATAAATAGAATATTATTCAAGGATATGATTATGTCCTTTTCGCTATATAATATAAAAATGATGAAATAAAGAGTGTATCAATATCTGGTTTTTGGATAATGTGTTAATTCATAAAATATTGTTTGTTATACGAAACGTGGATAAAACATATTTTTCATGTATAGAAATCAAAAAAAAAAAAAAAAATGTATTGTGGAAAATTGTTGTAACATTTAAACTGATCAAGTATATTGTAAAGAAAAAAAATTTAGAATTTTGTTATTGTTATAGTACCATTGTGTAGATGCCAATACTTGGCAACAACACGTTTTTCTATGTAACAACATTGAATCAATCATATTATATATATGTGTGTGTGTGTGTGTGTGTGTATATGTATAATAGACTGGGGCAATTGGATGCTGCTGTTCACTTGTCCAAACCTAAAATATAATATTTTACTGTACTGTATTTCCTAGTAAATAAATATGGTTTTTGGAGTTTCTAAGATACTGTTGTTTATATTTTACCTATGGTGACCAGATATAAAAATTTAAAAAAAGTAAATTTTAAAACTTAGCTCTTCTGTCATAATTGCCCAATGTGTATACTATTCTACCCGTTTTACCCATGTCATAGTCATAACCCATATACCATAGTTCATCTTCTTCTATAAATATTGTTTTTTTTTAAGCTATTATCGCAGGCCTGGTGTAGTGACTGAAAAAAAATTGTTCGTAACGAAAAAGCGTGACCACTACCTGTGGAATCCCGTAATCCCCATCTCTGTCATACCGTGCTATCTGCGGTCGAAGGTCATAGGCATAAATATACATAATATACGCCGTATTTTCCAGATATTTGGAGAATATTAAATCTCAAACTTATGTTTCATATTTTAGTTATCATAGGCCTATAGTTTCTATGATACAAATTCCTGAATAACTAGAATAATAAAAAAATTTAAAATTATATCAATTTCTTATTTATTTAATATGCAATAGTTTTATCGCGGCAGTCCCCGAATGCCACTATTTTTTTTTATCTGATTACTTCATTTTTTTATTATTGTTATCAACTATAAAAACCAATTATTTGAAATTAAAATGTTAACTCATTTAATGTGTTTTCTTATGATGAAAATATTTGAAATTTAAGTAATTTAAAGTAAACAAATTTAATGATGAATTGTTTTTTATAGGTAAAATTTAAACAAATA
This sequence comes from Sipha maydis, assembly GCA_034509805.1. Taxonomy (NCBI): domain Eukaryota; kingdom Metazoa; phylum Arthropoda; class Insecta; order Hemiptera; family Aphididae; genus Sipha; species Sipha maydis. The sequence goes on along the minus strand of JASXSY010000843.1, from coordinate 165,781 downwards.
AATACAAAACTTTACTAATACTATATATTTTTAAAATATATAAATTTTATATATTTTGCATAATTCAAATTTTAAAAAAGCATAAACATATATGTTGTCTATAATATTTTAATAAAGAGCACAATTTCATGTACTTAACACTATTGTTAAGGACACTAGGACACGCATCAAAAAAGAGTACGCCTGGTCACTATACCTATCAGTATTCACTATATTTATATCTATATTTGTGTATTGTATTTATTTTTTTATTTGAACAAAAAACATTGTTGTGTCTATTACCTTTAAGCAGAGCTGATGCTGGTAATAGAGTTGCATGTTAAAAATTTAAATTATATACATTAATATTATATATTGATTACCTATTAATATTTAATTAAACATTATAAAAAGAGGAAATACAAAAATAATGAATTTATTAACTTATTATACGTTTGTACATACATTATATTTAGTTATAAATCCTTAAAGGCTAGAAAAAAATTAAATTAAATTGCTTGTAGAAGTAAATTGTAGATAATTATTTTGTGATTAGATTTGGGATTTTATCTTATAGTTTTTTTAATAGCGAAAGGTGTTGCGTTGAAAAAAAATATGTCTATAAACAAAATATTATTAATTATTTGGGAAGTGTCTATCATATCAGTTGAAATGTAAATAATTTTTAATTCTTGGAAATATTTTAATACATATATTTTAATTTAAAATTATAAATTAGTCAATATTTCAATAAAATATTGGAGTCAGGCATGCAATTGCATTTTTGCATACATTACCACTCCACTTGCTTAAGTTGAAGTATTAATTAATAAGAATATTTTTTTGTTCATATTTTATTAATAATTCATTGATTTAAATTTGTTTTATAATACTCTAATATTAAGTAATATTTTATAAATCTTCATAGCACCAGTGACAAACAAATGAGAAATGTATTTCAGGAATCTCTATTACAAACTAATTTTTTTTTAATTCAGATTTTGTAGGCATAATGTGGTAAATATAGATAAATAAATTATTTGAAAAACTCATGTTATCATAAAAGTCTATTTAGACATAAATATCAATTTCAAAACATAAAAAAACATTAAGGAAAACACCTATAAACATCCATAAATCTTTTGGAGTTAAGTATTATTATATATGTATCCCTTATCATCATAGTAATATACATGTATATTGTATACACATATAAACAATTTAAATATTATAATATAGAACCTATTAATTTTTTTTAAATAAAATATTAAAAAATTTTAATATTACATTCATAAATCCACAAAATATAACTTTACATAACCAAAATTAATATACAACATATAATAATAATAATCATATAATATAAATTAAATCCATAAAAATAACTAGTAATTTTTTGTGGTATACAGTTCTACATTAAAAAAATTATTCACATAAAGTATGTAGTACATAAATAAATGTATATATTTATATTAACCAATGTATATATATTTGTATGTATAATATATAAACGTATGTATAAATGTAAAATATACACTACACATCAATCATGAAAAATGTAATAATATAGTCATCAGAAATTATATATTTATACAATAATAAAACGAGTTGCCAATTTAATAACATATTTTCCAAAAATAAAATTTAAATGCTACTTAAATATGTGAATTACCATTCTTAAATGATCTTATTTTTCAAAACATGCAGGGGAAAATATAAACTATTTATAAAATTGTAAAATGTAATTTCTTTTGTATTAAAAATAGTAAATATCAATACGTTTAAAAATATATTTTTAGTTATTTAATAATTTCTTGAATTTAAATTCTTTTGAAAATCGAAAAAAGTACGAGTTGTTTTGTTACTAAAAAAATTTAATTAAATAAAAATATTTATTTTTTACATTAAATTAAAATTAGACATCAAAAATATAATATTGTTATCCAATTAATTTGTATGAAAAATCGTGCGTATAAATCATTTATGTTTTAAAGTAATAACTGTTACAAAAATAATGGAATAAAAATTGTACTCCAATTTTTTTCTCATTTCATTATCACATACAAGAAAATTTTCATATAATCTTCACATCAAAGTCAACCTTTACATTATTTACATCTTAAATGAGAGCCTACAAATAAATAAAATCACTTCATCAACATATTTCCCCACATAAACAATGTGTTTTTCCCTGCGTTATAAATTTAAAATAATCATTTAAAAAGTTATAATAATAATAATAATAATAATAATAATAATAATAATATTCCAAAATAGTCAATATACATTGTTGCTTAAAGATTTATGTAAATTAATTATATGTTAGAGATACATTTAAAATTAATTTTTAAAACTATAGTCGTATATTATTAAGACTTGAAATGAAAAAAAAAAAAAAAAAAAAAAAATAATAATAATTATAATAATAATATACCACATACAAACACCTTTAGATTTTATACATATTAGACTTTGCAATGACCCAAGTGAATTGCGTAGGTAACTATAATAATATATTAGGTGATTGGAAAATATCGTGCAAAATGTAAAATTTTGCATTAATAACACCAAATGTTTATAAATTTAAATTTTGACATAAAAACACCAGATAGTTAAGTAAGATCTAGGATTGTTTAGAATGTGTTAAACATTTGGGTGCATAGTATAAATATATCTAGCCTAACTACAGCTAACAATACTATAGTTATTATAATATTGATGTTAAAGTCCAATACAAAAAAAAAAAAAAATTAAATATACACTTAGGAATAAAACAGATGAAACATGATTTTCTAATAACCTAAGTTTTAAGGCAGAAAAAAAATTGTTAATAATAACAAAAGGAACTTAAAAAAGAAAACGCGTAACAACAATAACAGTAAAAATAATAATAAAAATATAATAATAATGACAATAGTAATCAAAACAACGATTTCTTATTATAAGAATATGATAAAAGGGGTTGAAAAAGTTATATTTGTGAATTTTTGAAGTTTGTATACTTTAAAATAAAATATTAAAATATCAGTGTTAGCTTAAATTTATCAATATTATTATTGCTTAAAAATAATAATGGTACTTTATAAAATAAGCAGAATTTCTGAACACAATTATAATTAGAAACCAGTTTCTTGCCACTGTAGTTTGTAATCAAAAAATTAAGCATGTAACAGAGTTATTAAAACTACCAAAGTTGTTATTAAATGGAATCCAGTTCTGCAAGGAGAAATATGAAAAAAAATAATATTAAAATTTAATTGTTGTGTCTAACTTATAAGAAGAAATTGTAGGTAGATGTTTGCATTTTGAATGAGTTGTCAGTGATATTATAATTCAAATATATTTTAATTGATGAATAGAATAGTGCATTACTTACAGATTTGAATATCTTTAAGTATATAAAATTAATGGGTACAAACAGAGTTGACAAATTTGTAGAAAGATTAAAAAAAATTTTTAGATAAAAATAAAAAAATAAAGAAAAGTGAAAAAAAAAAAATGAATAAAAAATAATAATAATTTATATTCTATCAATAATATTAGTAGGAAGACATTTTGTTAATATGTAGCCACCATATGAAATGCAATGACTTATAAATATTCATCATAGTTGTTATAATTAACATACTACCAATCTAACATATCAACAAAAATAAAAAAAATAAATAAATAAATAAATAAAATATACACAGTGTTAGTACAATAATAAGAGTATTACGAATATATTTTGGATTTGTTAGTGTAAAATAAAGTTGTAAACTATTTTATAGTTAACAGTATAATCAATAATAATGCAATGAATGATTTGTAATAATGATGAGAGCACAAAAATAAATACATATGACATTTTGCAAACTATGACTGGACTCCATTGAAAGAAAGTTATTTATAAATACTGATTTTCATCAAATATTGAAAAACAAATATAATAGGCTAGATTAAACTCATGTGAAAATTAAAATAAAATTTAATTTACAATATTGCATTGGCAAGTAAAACAAAACAATAATTAATAACTCAACATTATTTATTAATAAATAAAACAACTTGAAATGTTAAAGCCTACTCATACTCTAAATTAATTATATACACCTATTTAAGTAAAGTAGGTAGGTTTGTACATAGTAAAATTGTTAAAATATTTTTTACAACTAAATTAAATAAATAAAAAACTAAAATACATATGAAAAAATAATAACTAAAACAAATCACCCCAGAATATAAATTCTACTTTCATGTTTGGTCTACAAGAAATAGTGTTTATTCTGAAAGTAGTTTTTGTAAAAGAGAAGATTTTTGGTCTGATACATTGGTGGTTGAATTTGTACTACTTGTTCTAGTAGATTCATCCACTGGATTCTAAAAAATTAAAAATTAAATTAGGAAATCATATCTTCAATGCAAGATTATTAACTTACCCTTGAAGGAATTCCCTGTTGTGGTTGAGGAGAAGATGAACCCATATCTGAATTTATCCCAGACCATTTGGGGCTTTCATTACCTGTTGAATAAAATTATTATGTCATTTTATTTCAATAAATATTTTATGTGCATCTGTACCAGTAGGTATGTCAAAATTTAAACCTAATGAATCAAGTTCCGGGGGAGTAACATTTTGTCCAGGTAATAATTGGCTAGACAAACGTGTACCACTTTGTTGTTGGCTACGAACACCTACAAATGCTCTAAGTTCATTCCTAGTAAATTCAGTGACACCATTATTTCCACCTAGATATGCCAAAATAAATTAAATATTAAATTTAATTCCCATATTAAACACATTTTAAGTCATAATAAAACATTTGTATTCCTTCTCACCAGGAATTTGTGAATTGGTGGCTGTCATATTTATATTTCTAGGTAAACGATATTGTTGTTGTTGTTGCGGTTGGCAATTTGTACTGGGTGGTACTTCTGAATTATAACTAACAGGGCTTGTTAATACACGATTAGCTCCATGACCTTGTTGTTGATTGATAAAATTTTGTCTGGCATTATTGCTATTGAAACCACCAGGAATCTATATTCAGAATCATTTATTATTTCAACTGGGTTTGTATATTTTGTATTTTTTTTTAAAAATATATATTTTACCTGCAATTGAGCGTTAAGCATAGGGTTCTGTTGTTGATGCAAAGTCAATCTTTGTTGAGCCCATACTCCAGGCTGTTGTGTTTGGTTTATGTATAAACTTTGCGTTTGTTGTTGCTTTAATAATAAAACATTAATTAAGTATATTATGAATTAAAAAAAATACATCAATTAATTATTAAGTAAATATAAAAAATATTAATTACTTGATTTACACAAGGGTTAATAGGATTTTGGTATTGAGAATGTGTTGATGGAGACATTCTTGATGTAGTTTGTTGAACAATTTGTTGCGCTTGAGTGGTTGTTTGAGTTTGTGTAGTAGTTCCATAGCTAGAAATAAAATTAATTATAATTTTGGTTATAAAATAAAAATTTACTTTATTATTTCATATATTTAGAGTAAAAAATTATTGTTAAGATTTTTGAACATTTATCATTTTAATTTATTCAAGAGTGTAAACCATTTAATTATTTTACACTAATACATTATAGATTATTTTCATTTGATATTTCAGGTAAACATAAATTGTTCTTTGAAATTATCATTAGTTATTTGATTGGTAATGTCAAAATTATTGTAGTTTAATTTTTAGTATTTACTTTAATATAGGAAATGACTGTTGAGTAAGAGTTGAATATGGAGGTTGTTGTCGGTTAGATGAAGGTGAGATCTGAGATGAATTGAGCAACTGGCTGCCAGATGCAGCATAAACTGGACTTAGTTGAGATTGTGAATCAGGTACACTCGAGGAACGCTATAACATATGATATACATTTAAATACATTATATTTTAAGTAAAAAAAAAAAAAAATGTATATTACTTGTAATGCAACATTAGGTGGACCAGTGTTGTTTAATAATGAATCTATTGTTTGTAAAGCTCTAGTAGCATCTGGAGATGGTAATGATGCTGCAGCATTTGTAGTAACAACCATGATCTTTTGCTGCTGCTGCTGCTGTAAAAGTCTTTGTTTTTGTTGTTGTTGTTGTTGTTGTATTAACCTTTGTTTTTGTTGTTGTTGCTGTTGTTGCAATAATAATTGTTGTTGTTGCTAATAAAAACAATATAAAAAATTAGGTTTAAAATGTTTTTAATTAAAATTATATTTGTATTTCAAAAAGTTATGCAAATTGTAACACAATTTTTAAAGTGAACTTTAAACTAACCAAAGGTGGTGTTTGGACATTTTTAGGATATGATGGTATTCCAGCCATTCTTGGTTGTTGATTAAATCTAACAGATGTTTTTTGTTGTGGTTGATATGCTGGAGGTGGAATAAATTGGTTTTGTGTATGTAGATTATTGCCAGTCTGAGAGCCATAATTCAACTAAAATTGGAAAATTCATTTTTAGTTTTAAGTAATAATTAAAATTTTTTAAATAAATTTTTACTGGTAGAGGCGATTTCACTGAAGATTCAACTTGCATTAAAGATTTTTGAATAGCATTAACAGCCATTTTTTCATTCATTATAGAATTAAATGAATTTTGGTTGGGAGTGCTGGGTCCAACTGGATTAGGTGCACTTGTAGTTTCCAAAATATTGAATAAGTTTAACAATGTTGAATTATCTGCAATATAAATAAATATATATATTTAAATTAAAATTATTGTACATTACTTTCATAAATATGTAAAAATTGACTTACCTGAAGAGACATTCATTATGTCCATAACTTCTTCCAACAATTCTGACAGTTCAGGATCTGAATTAAATGGTAAGGAGTTACTGTTTGATTCAGCTATATTGCTCAACTGAGCACCATAACCACAATTACTTGCTGAAGATGTGACTTGTCCCATTTGTTGCAATTGAATTTGGTTTTGACCTTGGATACCTTGCTGTTGATCTAGTATATGATTTAGAAACAAATTATTATCACCAAACGAAATATAATGTATTAGTATTTTTTTTTACAGTGTCTAAAATTGTTTATTTTTTAATAGATCATTATATGAATAGGCTTAAACTGATACCAGATAACAGTTTAAAAATACTTTTAGTTAAAAGGAAACATTCTATTTAGGTTGAAGTTTTGAAAAAAAATATAAGAAACAATTAGTAATATATAATAATTAATATAATATAATAATTATAAAGTAATTTACAGTATTTATAATTACATCAAATATTTTTTATGTAAATACAGTAGAATCCGCTTAATTGGGACACATTGGGCGGTGACCAATTTGTCTCCATTATCCGACTGTCCCGATTAACCGAATAACTAATAAACCGAAACTATAAAAGTGCATATATCCATACATAATAACTTTATTTAAAAAATACATACATACATAAACACTTAATTCATATTTTATTTAAAAACCACATAATATTATTATTATTTTTATTAGCAGTTGTACATTATATTTACAATTTAGTATTATTATATCGTAAATTAATTAGATTATTATTTTATTACATATAGATATTTTATGATACATTAATTTTTTCAATCAATGTTAAATCTTTACGAGACATAATATTATTATGTACTAACACAAACTGAGAATAATAAAAACGCACATACATTAATACACATCAACGAACGAACGTGAACTAAAGGTTTTCGATTCTGTACGTAGTTAACTTTTATTTTAGTAATGGAAAAAAAATGATTGACATAATTGACGTAAGATATACGTACATTGCCTGTACATATACGTGCGTATATAAAATATAATAGAGCCATAAAGATTGGAGTATATTATAGAGTATATATTACAGTTTCGATAAGAAAGTAGATAATTTAGGTCAAAATATCTTGTTAAACGCTTTTATTTTTGTCCCTTATAACCGATGGTTTGTCCCGGATAAACTTAGTTAAATTGCATTAAGCTTTTACATCCGTTCAGGACTATGACAATTTGTCCCCATTAAGCGGTTGTCCCTTTAATGCGGTGTTCCAAATAAGCGGATTCTACTTTACTAGATTTATAGTATTATTTATGTTATTTTATATTAAAATACATTATTGACTGAATATCGAGTATATTTTTAAATTTTACCCAGCTTTTGTTTGTTACAGTATTATCGATTCTTATAATTTAAAATAATGTAACAGCAAAAAAATAATTATGATGACTGATAAATTACTTTTTTGCAATAAAATTCGTTGATGATTTTGAAGCTGAGATTGCTGCATGCTTTGTGATAAATTCATTGAAAGTTGACTACTATTTACGTTCCAGTTAGCAGCTAAGTATTAAAAACAGAGTATTAAAAACATGTTTTAGTAATGATTAATTAATTAAATTAAATAAACAACAAAATACAAACCAGACTGTGGCTGCTGCTGCTGTTGATTCTGTTGTTTTATAATAGTAACTAATTTGTCCTGTGGTGTAGCTGAAATAACTGAAGCCGGTATTGCTGGTATAGCAGTAGGAGTTGGATCTTTGGCTAACAATGAAGCAAGCATTTTATTTCGTTCGCGGAGCTTACTATTGGTAACTTGAGCCTGAGAACCACTAGGGCTAGATAATGAGTCAAGTACTGAAGGTCCAGAATTTCCATTAGAGCTATTAGTCCTTTTTAATGGTGGATGATCATTTTCATCATCAGCACTTATACTGTTACGTTTACGACCATGATTATTACTATCTGGTGATGTTGGTGGAATAATACGGAAACCCATAGTATTTAAAAGTGAATCTTCATTTGAGTGATCATTTTGCTATTAATATAAACAATAAATTATTTAAAAGTCTTTAAATAAATATACAACAACACTAATAATTATAATAATACCAATAATAAAAGTACCTAATAACTAATAATAATAATAGATTGTTTTGGACTTTGGAAATAATATAAAAAACGAATCAACCAAAAACGTGCACACAAAACAAATTATTTTTTTATTAATAAATTACCTCAAGCATGATTTCATGCTGCCTAACATTATCATCATCTTTCAGCAATTGTTGCAGAAGATCATTTTGTTTTTTAAGACCTGCTTGTACTTCAATATCTTCATCCTCGCTTTTGTCATTTAATAACTGCAAAGTTTTATGATAAATATATTGCAACCCAAAAATAACCGAAACTACCAAAAACCAAAATCCGAGTACTTTGCAGAATTTATATAATAAATTAAAAAATAGATTATTTCCAAAATCGTGTAAAAACTAAAAAAATAGGTTAACTATAAAAAGCTAAATTTAATTTGATATGCATTATTAGTTATACACACCTTAAGCAACATGTTGTTATTATTATTGCTAGTAGTAGCACTATTTGGAGTTGAAGGAGCATCATTGAAGTTAGAATTATTGTGTGATGCTTGTATATTAGCAGGACTTGGTGGAGTGCTGTAATGAGTTGAATCATCATCTGCACTTTGTGAAGCTATTTCATCAGGCTTCAACAATCCTTTTAATATGTTATGGTTATTCTTTGTCCCATTATTCTCATCTGATAAATTATCTGTTCGTTTGGGTGTTGTCATCAGCAACAATGAGCGTAATCGAGCCGATTCCGTTCTATCAACACTACTCGAGGAGTCATAAGAATCCTTTGGTGAAGATATGAGAGGACTAAAGGGAAAAGAAGAGTATTGCGTTTGTGACACAGGAGTATGGGGATTAGTTGACACTGAAGTAGCCGGGCTAGGCACTGATGTAGTTCTAGAAGGTCCATCAACGGAGCTTGTTGATGGTTCAGACCACTTATTCTCTTGCAGCATATCACCAAACGTTGTGCTTGGAAATATTCCAAAATCAGAGAAACTGAGATCAGTTGATGGAGCCATATTAGAATCATTATTGCTGAATTTAGATTCAGATTGACTATTTCCCATATTGTTAGCCATTAATGTATCAGTTCCATTTAATGAGGTATTCAGTGGGTCAGTTACTGCTGCTGCTGCTGCTACCGCCGCTGCAGCTGCGGCTGCACGAGCAGCATTCTTCTCAATTATAGCACATACTTCACCATCACTAAAAACAGAATTCAAATAATAAAAGTACATTAGGAAATTTAATAGATAATTAAAAAAAAAAAATAAGTTTTTGCTTATTATATACATTAAATAATAGTTTAGTTATAATATCAAAATCAAAGTAAGACTATGTTTAATAGATGGCTTACTTTGTTAATTAGCAAGTTTTAAAATTTGGAAAACACTAAATTTTAAGTATGAAAGCAAGATATTGTACTTGCAAACATTTTAGATACACAAGGTATTTATATTATTTGTTGACTATTTTAATAATTACTAATGATAAATTAATTAGACTTTTATAATATAATATTTTCATATAATGATGTACAATAATATAATTATTTTTAATTTACCCAATAATTGAATGTGCTGCCATTATAAAGTCTTCCATTTCATGGTTTTCATTACTTTTGAAATACTTAGATTTAGTCTGAACATTTACGTAACTATCTTCAACTAAGTGTAATTTGTAGACTGGACTGGTATTATTTCCAAATCGCTGGGTATCTTGTAAATGATTGGTGACTTTGATTATATCATTTTTATGACATTTGTCTTGTAACATTCTACCTACTAAACTATCCTGTAAATAGTAATAGTATTATAATATATTTAAAAATATAATAATTTAAATATAATAAACAAAAATATCTAACAAAAATAAACTATATATGTGTTAATTACCTTATGTATGTGTTGAGCATAACTTTCAGACACATCTTTGAGGTCTAAAGCTAGAATTTTGCCATGTTTATCGAGTTTAATGGTGAACTGCTCTAAAGGTGGACTTAGATGTTTTTCATCAAATGAAACTCGACGTGCTATGCATAATAAATTCTGGCTACTGCCATCTATGCTTTCTTCATCATCAACCATTCTACCATTAATTTTTGTTGATGATATCTAATTAATTTCAAATTTAGTTAGTACATATAAATTATATCATTTATAGGAAATATATTAGTAAATAAAAGTTACCCTGTAATGTCTCGTACTTGGAGACTCTTGTTTGTTTTTCTTCAATGGTTTGATCTTGATCTGATGGCGATTTGATTAACAATCGACAATTAAAATTTGTTGTAATCCTTTGATTCCAATCGTTCCCTTTGGAGCCAGAGGGTGAATGTTCCATTAGAGGAGTCGTTGATTGGTTAGAACCCGGCGAAACAATTGATGAGTCGTAGATTAATAATGGTTTGTTTAAGAGAGAACCAAATCGGGTGTGATCACCGTGGTGTATAATATTATAAACACTTTGACCAAGAAGTTCTTCTTTATTAAAGTGTAGAAATTGTTGAATATTCTCAGTGACAAATTCTATTTGACCGTCTGCGTTTACAACAAATAAAAATCCGTCTAATACCTAAAAAAAATAATAAATAATAGTAAAAAAAAAATTAAAAAACATTACATATACTACGTACTGAGAGTAACAACGGTGCTAATTGAGTATTTGATAATCTAGTAGGTTTTGAAGATGATACTTCACCTTGCTGAACAGCAGCTTCTGTACTAATTAAACAATTTTTTGTTTGTTCAGAGCAAATCCTATGAGCCTGTAAGAAAGACAATCAAACTCTATTTTGAAATATTTGACTTCAATTATATTAAAAATACAAATTTATTATATAAACAAGTATTCCAAAGAATTTTAATTTTATATTATTAATTATTCAGGTTAAATAAATTGTATTTGAAATTTGTGGCTTATTTTAACTCAACCACTATAAAAATGGGTTTTAGAAATCATACTATAAATTCATTCAATAACTTAATAAAGCCATATATTAAATATCAGCAATAATTATTTTAAAAAAAATTTTAATTTTTAAGTACTTTATAGAACTTATAAACTTATATAATATATATTATAAACCTTAAGAACTCGATGACAAATTTTTGAGTATATTATAGTTTAAAACAAAAGAGACATAAAATAAATAAGTATTTTAGATAAAAACACATATTTAAATTTATAAACTCAAATTTTACAGACGATATTGTAAATAAAATTATTATTGTTCTTTATATTATTGTTTTTAAAAATAGTTATGTAAGAGTGACACTAGTAAAAATATAAATACTTGTAGGATTACTACAGTTTGAATATTGTATTGCTTAAAAAATGTATTCCAATACAAATTTAATAAATAATAAAAATAAAATATTATGATTTGTCTGCAAATAGAAAATTATCAAGAATCAATAGCATCTATACTTATTTACGTGGAGCAATAAACGTAACGAACATATAATTAATTCAAATATTTAATGACGCCTGGGAAAATATTAAAACTATAGGTGACGAAGTAGCTATAAGTAGCTATGTTAATAAAATTTTTTTTTTTTTTTTGATAATTCACTATAATATTGGTTACTTCTTTTTTTAGTCTTTTTGTTTTAAAAACAGAGGCGGACTGGGAATAAAAATCGGCCCCAAGGGAATCAGATAATTTGGCCCAAAATTTTGAAAATTACAATTTAACTTTTTTTATTTTATTCAGTATCAGTAAAGTAATAAAAATAATATAAAAATCTAAATATATAATTTTTACGTTTATTCAGTTTTGATTTTATCGGCCCAAAATAATTCAAGCAGCCAAACATTTTACTGGCCCAAGCGGGGATCGCCCACCCGTTGCCTTAGCAAGTCCGCCCCTGTTTACAAGCAAAATATATCATTACATATAATTTTTTTAGTATAGTTCTATGAAATACAAAAAATATTAAACATATTAAAATATTAATTAGTATTGTTAAATATTATAACAATGAATAACTATAAGAATAATTCAAACGGAAGTACAAAATATTAAGTCTTACCCCGGCTCGCACCTGTTTCACAGTTTCCTGCAAAATGGCGCACTTATCAGGTTTTACAGACAAGGAATTCATATCCGCAAAACTAGCTGAGATCAACTCGGCCAGTTCCTCAATGTATATGTTTTCTAGTTCTCGTCGACGTTTTTCATTAGTGCACTTATTTCTGAAAATAATAATTTAATTATAAAGATATCACGGTTATATCAAAAATTAAAAATAAGTATAATTGGAACTGTTAATCAGGGATCAATAACAAGGAAAAATAATTGCATTGAAGTCGTTTATAACAGATCAATGTTTAAAGAGTTATGAAGTTAACAATATTTATTTGGTATTAGTTGGTAAACGATATACATTTTTATTTAGAATTAATAATATAAGTAATATTGGACATTTTTATTTGAAAGTTGGGCATATTTTTATAACAGTTTATCATATTAAATAGATAATTTACTATTACAACATTTCGAAAACTGTTCTGAAACAGTATTTTAGTATTTTTTAAAAAAAATTGTGAAATTTTTATTTCAACACTAAATATTTAATTTATAAAATATTAAAAATGTATGTCTACAATAAAAATGTTTAATGAATATTTCAAGTAATTATAATCACAGTTTTATAATAGTGATACATTTTAAATTATATTCTGTTATATTTTATCTAAAACATATTTTTCTGTCCACTGTTGTTTTTGATTTGATTTTTTTTTGTTTTCTCTTGTAGTTTAATATTCTAGTTGATATTGTAATGGTATTATATATTATATTCAAGCTGGCATCCAAAACAATATGCATAAACTAATTTTATAATGATATAGATAATGGCATATTATAATAAAGGTTTCTTAATAACCTACATTAAAAATATAACTATTGATTGATAGAATAAAAGAAATTGGATGTAAAAATTACAGATCAATGTTGTAACATTATTAATAATTCTTTATTAATTTACATTACCAATTATATGCATCAATAAGGTTTACGGTTTTGTTGATAACAAAAAAAATTCTAGGAAAAAATACAAGACTATACAAGAAGGATAAAAATGCTAATAAAGTTCTCAAAAAGTTTTTAGAAAATATGTGTTTTTAAAGAAATCACAAAAGCCTTTGTTTCACAATTACAAGAATATTGAAGTCATAAGAAGCAAGTAGATAACATGATATTATAGTTTTATTTAAGCTATTGGACACAGTAGACAATAATTAAGATAGTCGAATTATTTAAATTATAATTTAGTTTGAAATATTAATATTATTGTCTTATATAAACTAATACAATTATGCAATTATTATCTACAATGTTAACTATAGATATACCGCATATATAAATATATATTATACAAATATATTTGTGTGAGAGTGTGTAGGTATGTGTAACCATTTAAGTCTGTATGAAATTGTTGTCACGAATTAATTTTTAACTTAATAAAAAGTAACTAACATGTTCGGATTGTATACACATTTTTACTGGTTAAATTATGGATGTTGTGATTATAACATATTTTAAATAATCTATGGCCATATTTGAATTTGTTTGATAAATATGTAAATGAAAAAATTAAAATATTTTTAAGACTCCATACAACATATATGAGGAAATAAGAAATGTTAGATTAAATAAAATAAACTGAAGTTTATTTTATATTAAACTACATAATTATAGCATTTATACTATTTTAGTATTGATATACGTTTTTAATAAATACATAATATGACAACAAGTAGGTATATCAAATTTACAACGGTACACGTATGAAAAATAATTTCACTAGTACGATTCTAAGTGTGTAATAAAATTATATTTAAGTATTTTTAAATGGCCGAGGTACACAACAACATGGTTATAATTGTCACGATACTTGAAATTTTTATGAGATTAATTATTCGAACGTAAATAATGTGTGGCGCCTGATTATTGTCGTACATTATTTTAATGACACGGCTCCTCCAGATATTCGAGTACTTCTCGAAGGAGTTGCAGTTCCTTTGGTCGATAGAATTACCTCAGAAAAATATAATAATGGTTAATGACCTTTCTCCCACTTCTTCGTTAATATCTGTCAACAGTTAAAAAGGGGGTAAGGTGTATATAAATATAAATATAAATATATATATATATATATATTTATATAGTATAATTGCGATCGTATACGTATAATATAAAGAGTATTAATTAACAAATATTATTGTTGTACGCAGAATTCGTACACACATACACGCACACACAAATGTAAATATATATTTACACCCTATGTATACAAGGTTATTATAATATGGATTTCAGCATTCAAACAGTGCTGTGTAGATATGAGCGAGGGATGAGGGTGTAGGGACAATACAAATAATCCAATGTGTTTGAGAAGAAAATTAATTAGGACTTTTTCAATCAATCAACAACCCCCCTCCCAACAACGGGTAATAAAATGTATTATTCTTTAAAGAACTACACACGTTACACACACGTGCACACGTATTTATACCCGGTACGATTATATATATACACATAAACGAACGCACATTCGAATCGGTTGTACGAGAAAATAGAAACTATATTATTGTTATTATTTGGTTGTAATTCCTTTGTGCGGTGTGCACGCCGTTGCCGCCACCGCTGAAGAGGGAAAACGTGTCCTTGACGACAACGACACGACGGCAATTGAAGCGCGGTATTCAGACGGTTAGACGGCTGTGACGATGGAAAACCATGGTATACTTGCCACCTCAGCTGCTAAAATAAGTCTTGTTACGCCAAAACGATAATTAAATCTCCCCGTCGATTTACTAACTGCCGTACAAGGTGATTCACTAAAGAATGATGAATACCCTACCGTTGTCGCCACCACCGCCATCAGAATTCTTCATTGTTAAGTGTTATAAATATTATATAGTTATTTAACAAAAAACAAAAAAAAATAAAATAAATAAAAAAATTATTAAATAATAACAGCTCTAAGAAAATATTAAATATACTCCATCAGATATGTATAAAAAATAATATGTTAAGGGTGATTCGACGATTGCAATATACGTGATATGTTTTATTCTTAAGATGCCGTATGGCACTTATCAAAACATAAAAATACAATCATGTAATAAATAATTTAATTAAATAAAATGGTTATAGAAATGATTAAATCGCTTAATAAATTAATAAATATAAACATGTTTTAAATACCTTAAAAATAATTTTTTTTTGGTCATAGATTTTATAGTTTAAATTGAAGACATAATACCTAATTGTGTAGGACTATAAAATGAAGCTATACGACGTTTTATTGTAAGGTTATCTAAGTGTTAGAGGTCTTTGCACTACGTATAATCAATACCTAATGTCATAAAATACTTTTTGTTTCATCAAATGTCAAAAAATATAAGAAAATTAATTTATATACTTTTTTTAAGAGATTGTATTTTATTAAATTTATTATAATGCAAAGCGTAAGTTTAAAGAATGAATTTGAGAAAAATTACTTCATAATTTTTATTATTTGACAATAAATTATAGTCATTTTTAAAATAACAAAACATAACAATCCTGATTTAAATAAATAAACATTTAAATTTAATAAACTTACAGTTGAGATTGACCCTTGGCGTCGCTTTTTTTCTTCTTTTTAGGCAACGCAGAGCTTGGGCTTGCGCCGCCACTCATCTTAGTCCTAGACTCTTGGAGATCATATGGACCCAGTCTGTAAAATAAGCAAAGTAATTAATTAAAAAGTAGTATGATATTAAATTAATGATTAAAACGTATATTCTAATATGATTACAAAACGGTTCTTTCTAAAGTTATGATTATAATTCGTTTTAAATTATTTGTGTAATTTATTTAATGTTTATAAGTAACCATTTATATACATTTTTCAAACGAATTTTAAATAAAATAATTTTCAAAAATTTTAATACTCATTCTCAGATTATTAATTTTTTTTTTTTTTTTTTAATTAATTAATTAATATTTAATAGAACATAGCATCAATTAAATGAAACTTAAAACTTTTCGACAACTTGATAGAAATCAACAAATATAACGTTTTCAAATTACAATCAAATGCATTAATAATTAAAATTTTTGTCATTAATTTTTTAAGATAAGATTAATTCAACAAAAATTATACAAAAACTCAAATGTCTACTATATAAATTTTAGAATAACATTATTAGAACCCAAAAATTATTTATCTCAAGAAGTGTAAAAGTTTTAAAAATTAAGTATTTCAAATTCAACTATACATTTAATACAAGTTAATTTTCAATATAGTCGTAATTATTTTCAAAGATGTATTGTAACTAATAAATTTAATGATAATAATAAATTATATTTTTAAATTGTGAGAGTTAATTTTAGTAAGGTACTATACACAATAGTGTAGCTTAATAAAAGACCAGAAAAATAATAAAAACAAATTACGAAAAATACGCATAGGTAGATAATAAAAATAAAGTTTATTCATAATTCTCCCGCTTAACAATACATATAATTGCATATGAATTTATAATAGTATTAAGGTAATAGGAAAATGACCAAGTGTATTGTACATACTATATATATTTTATTTATGAAAACGAAACCAGTATAACTAATAAGGACATTTCATAAACCGATGACATTATGATGGAAAAAACATTATTTTAATATATATTGTCTACCCAATGGCTTAATTAATTAATATCGAATAATAGTGTAAGTCAAACGTAAACGCTACGTTTTTCATTTACATTATATTCATAAATATATAAATGATAATATATATATATATATATAGGATTCTAATCATACAACAGAAGAAACCATTTAAAAATATTAAGATATTTTCTAGAATATTATTTCATTTCTTTAGCTAAAGTGGACGAGCAGGTATATTCACATTAACAAGATTTTTTTTTTTACAATTGTATAATGGAATGAATTCATAGGTAAAATAATGAGTTTTAAATTACGTAAAGTAATACGTTTAATAGCTACGAGGTACAGAAAAAATACGTACTGAAATGGCGCCACCGCTGGACAACAATATCTGTAGTGTCAATGTAATATTGACAAATAAGTATTATAGGTAAATGTTTTTCACTTGTATTCGATTATTTTAGATATATGAGTAAACATATATTGCAATGAATGATACAGATGCCTTATAATACGTGCGTTATTGTCTCACATTACATTATTATATACAATGTATAGTTATGTTTATAAAAGAATGTGATTTCTTACCCGAAATCAAACCTACCCTGTCGGTACATTGCTCTAGTTATGTGAATTAGTAGAAAATTAAGATTGAAAGGGCGAGTCCGACGAAAATGTAATAAATAATACGGTTTGTCTAACTAAAATCAAATAAAATATAAAACAGATTTAATGCGGTTGAAAAAATACAGAAAACATATATTTGTAGGTTCATCATTAATTCAGAACATTGCGGTAAATTTTCTGGGCCGTGTTTTTAATGCGTGTCGTGTGAAAATATAATTAATCAACAACCAGTTATAAAGAAGGTTAAGATTTAATTTCTATGCACAATGTACTAGTACATAAAAAAAATAATTATGATTATAAGGAGAAATACAATTATGAAGTCTTTTAAAACAAATTAAAAATAATAATCGCAAGCCGTTGTCAGTATATTAAAGGGAGAAGGGAAGGGGAATTGTGCGACTTTCATTTACGTCATATATTATACCCAGTGGTGATATAATAATATTTATACGTGGGAAATTAGTATTCAATAGGGTTTTTTGAGTAATCAATAATTCTTTTTTGTGTATGATACACAAAGGTGTACTTGAGCAACTAACTATTCATTATTATATTTTTCTATACTAGATTGTTATATGGAAAAAAATCATAACAGCATCATATGGTATTAGTATAATAATTAAACCATAATAGGTAACACGTAATGAATAACAAATATTAACATTTGATATTTGTGAAAATAACATAAGATAAATTTTGTACTTGTTATACATTTATAATATACTTTTGAATCTCGTGAAATTTTATAGATAAAAAACAAAATTGATTCTGATAAAAAGTGAATTTATTTTGGGTGGATTGTCTTCCATTTCCCATTTCCAATCTAAGTGTTTTATACACCTACGATCGTAGTCGACCTTGAACTAATTCAGACACTAAATTCAAAATACACTGGCTTAGTCATATGGGATTTACAAAGACGTGATAGTGTATAAATTTTTTTTTTTCAAATTTTTATTTGTAACTGAAATCCTTGCGATAAATGCAATATTAATTATAATTAAATCAAAATTAAATCATGACACGTATATACTGGATTAAGTATGTGTATTTTAAGATTTATTTAACGCAGGTTATGTTTACCAAAGCTTTATCTAGCATATACTACGTGATGTATACGCCGTAAAAATAATTTATTTATATTTGAATTATTAATATATTATAATTTATCAAAGTATAAACATAGATTGTAGGGTATGTACAAAGCAAAAATGTACATTTTAGTACAGCTAATTAAAGATTAGTGGTGTTTAGTAGAAAAACTACAAATTTAATAATAAAAAAAACCATCAAATAGGCATTTTTGATCAGTAGGTACATATTATATTAAACGAAGAAAACCGTGGAAAAGAATGTAGAACAGTCGTAATACAATATTATTATCACGAACGAATGACGTGAGCAAAGTAAGTACGTGAATGTATGTATTAGTGTCTCGCAACGATTTACTAATTTTTAAGTAGTAGAGTAATTCAATGCACGTTGCCCTGCACTCAAAACTAGTAAATCTTCGTTAGACATATAAAATTAGCGACAATAAATAGGTACCACAAGTTTTGAATTTTAGTATTCAGTTAGGTTAGGTATAAGAACCAATAATTTCAAGGAGGTAAAAATATAAACCGGGAATGGCTAAAAATCAATAATTTTCATCCGTCGGTTTTTTTTATCAGTATTTCAGTAAAAATATATGAGTATAAAAACAATTAGTTAAAGAAAAATAAAAGTATCCTATTTAACGAATTTTAAATACAAAAGCACTTTTATTAAAAACATTTTAACAAATTCTAAGCAGTTATATCAATATTCTATTTCAAGTGAACAAAAATCGTTTAAAACATCGCAAATATATTGTAGTTCAACAATTAAACCAGTTTGAGTAGCGAGACATAGTAGTTTGAGAGACAGTTGCCAGCAGAAAGAATTTGCTAAGGACTATCGGAGGAGAGGATAAACTTAAGTTTCCCAGAAAAAGATTCAGTGTTAAGTAGATGAATTAAAACACTTTTGTTGTTGAATTTTTATCACCACTTTATCCAGGGCTTAAAATAATTATTCCCGAAAAACATGAATATAAAAAGCCCTTTTCTGGAAACTCCAGGTCACGGAACGGATTAAACACATCTCAAAAGGAAATGACAAGTTTAAACTGATACAATAATACCTAAAGATAGTTTATCTATCAACAAACAATAGTAACACTAATCAATAAGCTTACTCAAATGATGTAACATAAAGCATTCATATAAATTCCATTAAATATACATAGGTATAATCAAAAAATACCTCTTATCTTTAGTTTAATTTACAAAATAGATCAATTTTAATGTTATATTCATATGGCATTTGAAAAAAAATCGACTCAAATACTATTGTTGTTCTTAAATATAAAATCTTGGATATTTTTTTAGAAATACTATAGTATAACTGTTCATTTAAGTTGATTACATTGATAAATACCCAAGCATTTCTTGTATTGGTAAATACAGCCATAAAACGACAATCCTATTACAATACGTGTCAACAAACAAGTTCCCTGCATCATCCCAGACTAGTTTTCCTAGTTAAGAAAAAAATAAAATAAATACAACTTCTCATTATAAGTATAATTTACATCATAAATACTAGTGACAAGAGATTTAACCTACTGAATTATTTTAATACTAATAGTTATTAGCACTAGGTATGTGGTTTTTCTTTACGGAATATTTAGCAAATATATTAAGTATAATTCGAGGATCATTATTGATTTAAAACTATAAATTAAGCAATTGTACAAAATATAAATTACCTATTATAATTATAGAATTTTAGAATCATATCTACATTTTAAATATACATACATACATACTTTTTCTAATCTTATAAAATCCCTTTAACTTGAGACACTATGCTAGTTAATAAGTGAATATTTTACATTTAATACATGTAATTAAAAAATTATATTATGTATAAATAGTTGAGATATTTTATTGTATTTTATTGTATCGATATAAAAGACGATATGTTTAAAATTAATATTGGAATCATTTTTTGACGTAGACACGATGTTGCAATATACACATGTAACTTTTTTTTTACTATTAAATAAATGTTTAAACGACGAAAAAAAATTACTCATATTCCGTTTAAAATCATTATTTCTTTATAATATAAAGTGAACTGAAAATTGTTAGGGCTAAACAATTATTAAAATTTGAACTAATCGTTAATATAGAGACTATACGAGACAAATAACCTAACGTATACTAATCATTAGTAGCAATTATTGAAATTAATACATAAAATAATACCGGTATATTCATAAAATGCTCTATAGTTAGAAACAATTAAGTAAAGGAAAAAAATGAGTACTATCATTTACATATATAATTTTATGTGTATATTTTGGAGTAAGCTAGAATAACATTTTAGAATTATACTTTTATTGATCGAATAATAGGTAGTACAAGCGTTTATGTGTAGTCGAAGCCAAAAAGTTGCTTAAAAAAAACAACAACCGGGAACATGACAAGATTATTATTATTATTTAAATTTCCAGAATATATTAACAATCGTTAGGCGGAATAATAAATATATACAAATAGAGCATAAGTAGATGGAATGCAAAATACATGCTGGTTAACATAATTATACGATTATATAATATGTGTATGCGATAACAACGGTAATAACAAAAATTTATTATCAAATCATTTAAAAATTAAGACACCCAAACACAGCGACGACGACGTTCAATGTTTGTAAAAGAAAATTGATAACCGGCGACGATGATGATGAAAAACATTAAATATAAAACGTAGTAATAGTACTATACACATAATTGTGGTACGATTAATTTCATTGTCGTGAGGGCCCCACCGTGGGGCCGCATGATTTTGCTGAAATGATAACGTTGCGCCAAGGCGGTGTTACACGGTTCGGTAGGCATGTTTTGTCTGTTGCAGCAGCACGGATAAACCGAATGCCACCGTGGTCTTCTACTCTCATCGACATCTGAACGAGGCGATTATAATAAGTCTCGTGAATTGATTACAGTCAAGGTGGTGAGGGGGCAGGGACAACTATGGTTTTCCGACAAAAACGATTTTCATAGAGAGAAAAAAAAATAACAACTGTCAAACGTATATAAATAAATAACAACGAAGATATTAAAGGATCGAGGGGGTTATCTATTCGATTGAAATGGACAAACAATGTATAATAATATGAAAACAGTCGAGGGGAGCTCCCCTAAGCGTTTCCGAATCTCCGAAAACGATCACACGCATACCTTTTATGCCGTATTTCGTATCCGTTTACGAAGCATAAGATAAATGAAATGCGCACGTTCGACGACGGTCCTCGTCTTCATCCAAGGCGAGAAAAAGAGGAGGAAATATAATATTATATCGTATATAACAAGGATGAAATTTCGAAACAAATTTTTTTTCTCAACATTACAATAATGCATGGAAACACAACGTTGCCGAACACTGCTCTTTTGTTATTGGTGAAAATGATTATAGCGCGAACAATTCGCGGGCGCGCGGCCCAGCTCTATTATGGAATTGTAGAACGAGTACACGCAGCAGCTAGTATTCATTCGAACAGGCGGCAATAGCAGCATTAGTAGTAGTAGTAGTAGTAGTAGTAGTAGTAGTAGTAGTAGTAGTATTAATATTGGTGGTAGTATGTTGTAGTTGTAATAGCGTGGTAGTAACTAGTAGTAGTATTGGCGTTACACTCTGTGTGTATGCGTAGAGGCCACGGGCAATTCATGGTCATTTTCAATAGGTTCGCGAACGCGCGTACGCACGCACACGCACTCACGCGAATACACGTTGTTTCCCACTTATAATAACTGCGGCCCCGACGACTTCCACAGCACGCACGTACATTACAATGTGGCGAGACGAAGCATACCCTCACTAGCTCTTTCTCACTGTCTCTTGCTCCTTCTATATATATATTTTAAAAACACATACATAAAGCGAAACGGAATAAAATATTACAACGGAGAGAGGGAGAATAGCCATCGGATATAATAAGTATGAAATAAAATAAAATAAAAAAATATATCTGATACAAGTCGATATGGTATACATATAATATATACGTACGACGACTACCGGACTATGACATATGTGCGAGATCGAGGAGAGGGGGATCCAAGTCGCACAACAGTGGTTTTAGGGTAGAAGGGGGTCAATATTGAGCGCGCGCGCGATAGATGGAAATAAAAAACAACATTTGGCTAAATTCAGTGCAGCCAGGTTTTAAATAATACAGTATTATTTTCCAGTGACGAGCTGTAAAATGAAGTTTCAACATTATTTTTAATTAATCGTGGTAACTATTTGTCAATAGAGGGGCTGTGATGCCACTATTCTGATGTCCCACAAAATCCGATAAACCATTTCGCTGATTATTGATTCTTTATGCACACGAATCAAAAAATGACAAGTACAACAAAAATAATAAAATCTTCATAGTTATTATATTCACGACAGAAAAAAAAATCAGAAAAAATAAATAAATATGGAATTTCGCCGATACACCGATCATAATGTATATTATGCAATTTTGTTTTCCAATGATGATACTTTGTTTTATTCATCGATTAAATGCTAATTTTGAATTTAATACATAGCACAAACTCAGCATTATGAGGTACTTTAATTACCTAATATCAGAACTTAAGTAAAATAAAATTAGCCTAAGCAAAAGATCAGTTTTTATTAATTATTCATTGATATAGATAACATATTTATAAGTAATAACCTACTTTTGGAATAGTATTATACATTGAATAAGTAAAATATTTTGTTCGCATTTTTATCATTGCAGTTCTTTTACATACATTTGAATATTTTATTTTTATGTTTACGGTTTTTATAGTTTTCTAAGAAATATTTAATAGATTACTCGTAGTTACCATTTATTAAATGTACAGGTTATTTTGCACTAAGAGTTATTTGTATTATTTAAACCACTTCCTTATTTTTAATAGAAAGTTATTATTTGAAATAATATTATACAATTTTATATTTAGAGATTTATACTAGGTATTTAATAAAAATATCAATATCTTAAGGGATTAAAAGATATTTGTATGAATCACCCTACAATAAAATAAAGAAAGTAGTCAGGCATCGATGCAACAGTTTCCCCTACCTATAGACACCAGTAAGTATTTTTGTATTAAGAGGGGACGACAGACAGTAAGAGAAAACATTATGCAATAATACGCCGCCATTGGCAATTGACATTATACATTACTATCTGTTTATATTGTGACACCACCGTTGATGCCGTTGCCAACGCTGTTATTATCCTACACTCATATGAATAAAGAGTAATGTATATAGGCAAAATATTAATTAAAAAACAAAAAAACAAAAATCATATTGATTTGTACTACATACAATGCATACATATATGTACTTCAATTAGGTCAGTAGTTCAAGTGCTATACGTAAACAACAAAACAGACTAAATGTATTTCATTGAAGATAAACTTTGTGGAACTATAAAGCAAATATAGTATTATTTGATCAAGATTTAAAATATAATGACAAATGACGGGAGATATGGTTTAAAGGGTTCTTTATATAAAAGTTATACTTGGGATAAGGTGAATCTTAAGGGTAGGTTTACTTAAAAGCAAGTTACAACGAGGATTTAAGGAATCAAAGAAAAAATTATTAATTGTATCTCTAAAAATTTGATAGATATAACAATAAAAAAAAAAAGTGGATAAACAAAGTAACATAACCAGTGTAGCTACATCTCACAAAGTAACAGTACAGAAATTACATGAATGTAGAATTATTATTAAATAAGTAGACGGATAAAATTAACTATATGACGTAAATATACGAAACACGACCTAGGATCATCACGACTGTTATATAAAAAAAAAAAAAAAAAAGAGTATTGAAACCGGTTTGGAATGTAATAACTAATAAGTATGAATAAAAATAAGCACTTAGTTGTGTATCGATCGAGCTGATCAGCAGATCATGCATAATATGACATGCTGTTGTCATACTTTGGTCAAAAATATGTTCTTTTATGTGAACTTGACCCAACCAACCTATTGTTATGACGTAGACAAATTACTTTAATGTTTTCTTAATTTTCCTTTGTAACAGTACTCTGTTTTAGTAGATACCAAAGTTCATATGATCGTCATCGGACCGCAATTAATGACCCATTTTCAAATATATATGCATTATTGCCAAACGAAAGGTGTGTTTCGAAATTTTCATTTTAAAGTATGAATGTAAAATATATATATTTATAAAAAAAAAAACGCATTGTCAAAAACTTATAATATGAACAGATAATATTCAATATTTTACAAAATAGAAATTATTAAGTTTGCCAAATTTTAAAATAATTTACAGTGTATCATTTTATTCTTAGATGTGAATAGTTTCATAATGTCAATAAAACCATCAGCCTATTCATAAATTACATAATTTTTTTATTTAAATTGGCCAAAGTCCATAGACAACATCGTTTTATCTTAGATTTCAAATCGAGTAGTGATCATAAAGCTATTAATATAATATAATATTTAAATGTTAAATGCAAATAATAAAAAAATAATTTTAATATAAAAATTGATTCATTATATTTAATGCACATTACCATTGGGGTGAAAATACCCATATGAGGTGACTGTAGTCAACTAATCGATGAAAATTAAAATCTAAGCAAGGATTGAAAGGAATGACTATGAATGATTCTTCAAAACTAAAATTTCTACCTTGTAAATATGAAATTAATATCCTAGGTGTCCTAGTGAAAATATGTGATTAATGATACGTCTAATAAATAAAAAGTAAAGACTGCTATGATTTGGTGATGATAATTCAGACATAAGCCAATATTGTCATCTATTTGTGTATTATGAGTAATCACGGGGAAACTAGGGAGAGGAAGACGGTGATTTATCCCCGAACGTAAAATTTTAGTGGGTGTAATTTTTGTAGTACGTTATAGTACTTTGTTACTGATGTATTAAAAATGCATGAATTATGATTGTAAGCTAATTATTAGAAAAAAATTTGAAGAGAAGGGTATTTGATTCTTGATCTTTGATAGAGTGTAGTTCTAATATTTTCTCAGGATGTAAAAAATTCTAGTTTTATCTCTGTGAGTAACAATATGTAATATAAAAAAAGGTAAATGAAATTTTGCTTTGACCCTAAAATCCGAGAATCCTTATTTTAAATAAATCAAATATATAGATACATTACAAAGAATGAGTCAGACTAAGGTATGATACAATTTAACTTCACGAACTACAAATCAAGAAATTTAGTATTTTACCCTACACTAAATGTATAAAAATTTAGAGTTGAAACGAATAATACGGTATAGTATAAGACACGTATTATACATAGGTATAAAACGTATAGTATATATATATATATATATATATCACATAATCATAGACGTTTTTATACCGTATAAAAATAAAATCATATACATTTTGATTTACACTAACTTTAAAAAAAGAAAATATAAATTATAAATAGACAAGTGTAGAACTAATAATGTATCATTAATAATTATCAATATCTTGTCGTGAACGTATTTATAGTGTACTTCTGATATTTATATAAAATTTAATATATTTGGCAACATTTAAATTTTATTTTTTATCAATGTAATAATTTAAGTATTATATTCTGTACTTATAACAATTTTTTATTATTTTCTATTTAGGTAGATAAGAAAAAATGAAAGAAGAAAATTGTGAACAAAAATATTTTGTTTGTAACTTATTTAACATTTATCATTTTTAATTACTTTATATATTTTTACCAAATATAAAAATAAAAATCTTAATATTTCAAATAGGAAGTATTTTAATTTTTTTAAGAAGAGAATTTCAAAAACAAAATATACTATACGTTTCGGTCATTTTATACGTTATATACACGTATATTATCAACCCTGATAAAAATACAACGTAGTTTTATATTTACTTAAATTAAGGTACATTGAAGTGAACAGGTAAATTTTTTTATTTATAAGTTTTTTATATAAATAAATAAAAACAAAACAGTTAAAAACAACCTGTATTTAAAATTATAATAGAAATATTTTATCATAATATATATGTATAGTAAATACGAATTTTTTAAATGTTGAAATTGATTCATCGATAATTGATATAAAATATTAATGTATTAAATTATTTTCATTTAATCATCATCTTATATAATACAGTTTAGTAAATTGTCTAATAGAACCTAACTTAAAAAAAAAAAAGAAATCTGTTCAGATGTTTGTATTTTATTCGAATACCTAAATAAACATTTAATGAGTGATTTTTTTTAAAAGTCAGTTGCATTAAAAAATTGGACATACGTAAACTGCGCCCAAATGAGTTTACAATCGCTGTTTACAATTTACCATATAAATATGGTCTTAGATAAATATGACAACAAATAGATATTTCAGAATTTTAATAAAGCAAACGCATTTTATAAACGGATATTTTATTGTACAAGATTAAAAAACTGACAGAATAAAAATCTCCATCCAAATCAATAAACACCGGTATTGCTGAGCATTTTTGTATTATGATATCGATGATAACATAACTTAAACAGTATATAATACGATTTTCCGCTTTCAAAATATGAACTGTAAATATTATTTTAAATAAAGGGGGCTCCTCTGTCGTCTGTTTCTACAATATGTTATCCATATATTAAATTGTTATCCCACGCTTGTTTTCAATAAAACTAAAACAATAACATAAGCATTTTGCTTGTAGTAATAATATAATATAAATAGTTGTTACACCAGACATACAGGCTCTTGTTTGTTTAAGTAAAATATTCAACTTTTTAACCATTAAAAGAACATTAACTGATAATAAAACCACAAGCTCGGTACTGTAGTGACGTTAGTTTTTACCAATGTGTGTGGTCAACAACCCGCAGAGGATAAGCGTTATCTGGAAAATAGCGTTCCGAGAGAAGATAAAGCGTCGTAAATGCATTTGTTTCTTTCAACAAGAGTTATTACATACTTTGAGAGAATGTCTTGGTTCCGTCCTAATTTAATACGTTTTAAAATATAATACTGTTACTAACTATAAGGAATCAAATAAATTCATAACGGTTCGGTACGTTTTCCGGTTTAATTTAGAGAACAGAAAAACACAATTAACAAACGTTTTTTTTTTTATAATAAAGTTTTTATTTTCCAGCAATTCGTAAATCTCAATAAAACTTAACCACATTTACAAATAGGCATTATATGATTTATACTCTGCTCTTAATTCTGAAAAATCTGAATGCTTTGAATACTATTACAAACAAACAGTTGGAAAAATTATTTTCAATAAATCGATAGACATTGTAATTTTCCGTAAAACACTATACTTAATAAACATTGTAATGTTTATGTTTTATTCAAAGATTTGATTAAATAACACTTTAAGAACTTCATAGATATTTATGGTTCTGCTTCACAAATAACATTGGTAACTTATCCGACATACTGCGAAGAAAAAGTGAATATAATGAACGTGACTGATAAATAAGAAACATGATTATTGTAGGTTATCTGATTTCTTCTGTATATAATGCCATTTAAATTATATTATGTTTATCACGTTTTATTTATATTGATTGAATCGATTAATAATTATGCAGGTTATGACGGAGACGTAAGTAAAAACTTAATATTTGTAATTAATTGTTACAACGTTTTGATTGAAATATAGTGATGTATACGTACGAAACACAAATGTAATGAAATATATCATAAGACAATGTTTTGCCTATACAGACGATAAAAGCATTGTATATTTAAAAAAATACTGTAGTAATTTTAATCTGTTTACGTCACCCGAAAATTTCACTTAGACGAGTCACGAATGCCAAATTACATAACCAGCAAAGATCTCTCATTGTTATTCTACACTAGTACAAGATTTCTTTCCGACTGAACATTAAATAATCTAGACAATGATAACATGTATGCATTTACAAAAAAATCTAATTTTCGCATTTAAGTATAATTGTTACACATGTATAATATTGATTGTATGAGTAATAGAGGAACCTATAAAGTTTAAAACAAATTGTACCGATTTGTTTCGAAGAGAAAAAAAATTTACGAGTAGCGTTGCAAAATAATTTGTTTTATTTATGATACATAAAAGTACAAATGTAGGAGAGTATTCTAATTTCACTAGTAGCTACAATGCGTTCGTAATGCATAAAAAAAAACGGAATCGTTTTAAACGCAAATTCACGAGTAAAGCAAATAACGAGAAGCGGTAGTGGATTTTTACGTGATAACACAGTATCGACAAAAATGGGAATAATTGAGCTAACAAACAGGCGTAAGATGAGACGTCTAGTGCAACGTACATCCGCAACAAGTAGGCAAAACGTAATAAAACACGATTTAATTGATTGGTCGAGATGAACGATCGCGTTTGTGACGAAATATATCAAACGTAAATTCTATTCACACCAGTTATTACATATTATATGGATGTATAATATAATATCGAACGAGGAACGTTTTCTCTGATTCTCCTCGCACGCCGCCGTCGCTCAACAAATGATATTTTATCTTTCCGGGTTACATCATGAAGCGACGAAAATACGCGCACACACACACACACCCAATATACGTTCATGGCTCGTATTATAATAGGTATACGTATAAGAGAGCGGATCAGTCTTTTTTTTTTCAGGTTTTTCATTTTATTATTCAATACCGTCGTAGTTGTACCCGTAATACGGGTTAACGTGATACCGGGTATCACACGGTAAGAAACATATATAATATAATAATATTATAATATTGTATGAACGCGATTCGAGACATTACGTATGCGTCGCGGCCGAGCGCCGGAGAGTTGTAGGTCAAGTTGATTAGAGAATATTTAATGATCATTGATTACGCGCGCGAAAACAGAAAACACGCGAATAGCTATCGACCCGTCTGGGAGTGCGCATATTACGGCGTACAATGTATTGCGTGGCGGCAGTGGCGGAATTGTCCTAGACGACGGCCGTGGCGGAGCAGCGACAAAAACCGTTGCCGCGTGTGGTCATTTTTTCGTTACCAGTCACAACAATATCAGCGGCGGCGATGACGGCGTCTGCGCCAGGAGGAAAAAATACAATATAATACAACATTTAATGTATAATATTGTGAACGAAGAAAACGTGTACACAGCTCTCAAAAAATGATAGAAGTAAAATAAAAATAATAAAAACCGTGCGAAACGAATAGCAGCATAAGCCGCTCCCGGGACGGCGTAAAAAAATGCGCAAATTTTATTTTTATTTTTTCTGCCAACGATCCCCTCCTTTCCCTTTTTACAACGTACACTTAAATAAAATATATACACCACTGCAGCAGCGGCGGGCCCCAGAGTTTGTCCGTGACACTCACTCGTTTAATTCTCCCTACCTCGTTCCCTTTCCACTCGTTGGTCGCGTTACCGTCGCGACTCAGCGCGCCCTTCGCACGTTATGGTATGGCCGTACGCCGCCGCCACTACCGCCAACAATTACCATACCTCTACACCTAAACTCTCTTCCCGTCGAATGAACCAACGTTAATTGTATAACCTCTATACTCCACTATATGTACAAAGTGGTCCGTTGCGAACAAACCGGGCGACGGACACACGGGCATGATACCGCCGACCTGTCGCGTTACTCTTGAACTACATAATAATAAAGTGTCGTAAAAGTCTTAAAAGATGGCGACGCATTCGGGTTTCGGTCGAAATTCAAGGCGCGCGCACTGCGGCCACAACAATTATCCCCTTCCCCCCATGCGTACACACGAAAAAAAAAACACGTCCACGAAGGGATGTACAGCTTGCGTGACAGTCACGGGTCTCTTTTGCGAATCCCAAAAGTCACCGTCAATGCTGGCACGTGCGAATTCTGTCGCTACGCACTCATTTTCTCATCGTTCTTATACACACGGGTACTCTATGGCAATCAAACGACAACGATTAATAAAATATACCACGTCTGCGAGCCGCTTTAGTCTTCTCTCTCTGTACTCTCTCTTTTGTTTTATTGTAAGCGAACACATAGATAAATTCATTCATTTTTGATTTTTTTCCAACCGTGTACCATTTGCATTGAGTAACTTTAAATATTTTTGCAACGTCTCGTGCTTACTAATTACTAATTATCTAGTCAATTTTATTATAAATTTTTTTTTGGTGATGTCGACATTTCTGACCAAACGTTTTTAATAATTATTGTTGACGTTTAATAAAAACATACAATAATATTATTCAGATCCAAGCCACAGAAGGTTTTCTTTGTCTTTGTTTATATATATATATATATATATATAAGTATAATGATAATTTTTGTTTTTTTGCTCAAAGTACAAATCTCTCGTTTTTTTTTTTACCCAAATTATCATAATGTTATGTTTTATAAACCCGCATATGAGGGCCGATGTAGCGAAACCCATCATGCGGTCTATTCAAAAACGTTATTTTTATTTAGGTAACATCTGCGTTTTATTTTAATAAATATTTTACCATGTAACTTTATTATTTAAATAGAAACATTATTTATTGTAACCTACACTTCAATATTTTTCCACTCACATAAGAGTATTTTTGATGACAAAAATGAAATAGTTATATGAATCAACATAATATTTAAACATTTCTGAGAATTACAAATCTTCAGTATTTATTGATTGGATATTTTTATTAATATATATAACTAAAAATAACAATGAGGTAAAAATTATTTTTTAGAAACGAATTATTTACAACAAAATATTTATATAATAGATGTCGAAAAGACGAAATAAAAATATAATATTTTTAATTTTGGAAATTCTTCTATATGTATTCTTTATTATTTTTTTTATTTATTATTCTTATAACTTCGTAAAAGAAATCGTTCAAAATGTAAAATTACCAGTATTTCATTAGTTACACAAATAAAACTAAAGCCATTGTGTACCTACATTTTTATAAATAACATTTTTAAGTAACAAGTCACCAAAAATTGGTTTTACTGTGGTAATGAAAAAATCATAATTTATGAACTCTTTTTGTAAATTAAATATGATTTCCAATCACAAAGAGAACAAATTATTCTGCCATTTTATATATAATATGAACCATTTTAATGAATTTATTAAGAAAAACGGTAGAACCTGAGGTCAAGTAGGATTGTATACTTGAAAATTACAATAATTCAGTATACAAATTTCAATATAAAATATCATGATTATAATATAATATATTATGATACTTGAGATTGAATATGGTTATTGAAAACTAATTAATATACATTCAGAACGAGTATAATATAATGCAATCAGATAAAATTCCAAATTTTGGGTAGTTATTAATCAATAATCTATAATCAAAAATGAAACGTATTAAAAAAAATATACATAATATGATGATGTTATAAATTTTACTTATTTCATTAGAAATAACATACATGCCAAGTAATAATCTGTATACCAATAATATATAATTATCTATTAAGTAATGTTTTTAGAATGAATTTCCAAATACAGTCATATTTGAACTATATTCATGATTCAATTACTACCCATTAACAGATATATAAAATAATATAAATAATAATACGTATAAGTAATAGTCGAGGTATACTCGTACTAGCAACATATTACATTTGACAGACGTTCGTCCGTTAAAATTAACAATTCTGAAATATTGGTAGAAATTAACAACTAAAAATATATAATACGTTTAATTAAAATATTTAAATACTATTAAGAAACAAATAATGTAATATTTTATATAGTTATTGATCATAAAGAATTATGTCCAAAAGTAAAGAATAATTACATGATGTCATGATGTATGGGCCTTGCCGATGAACCAATAACTTTCATTTAAATTAACAGGAAACAGTAACTGCCTATTTTATTTCATACTGTTAATATCACGTACATTTGAAATATTTTTAAGTATGAAATTCAAATAATAATAATTTTTAAGTTTATAATACACGTATTGTTTATAAGACAACATCAATTGCCCTGGGTTACAAAAATTCTTAGAGCCTAAACCACATGTACGTGTTTCCGAGGACTTTAAAACAAGGCAACAGTAGATGAAATGTAAAAACATTATTTTTTGTTTGTATAAAGAAGTTCTGAACAAACGAATATTTTTTTAAAGTACTAGCTTATTCTTAAATGCACAGCTGAACTTTATTAATTATTATCGATAAATACATTATGATGCTGATAAATATATATTAATGAAAAAATAATATTGAACATAACATCAAATAATAGTGTATGATTTGTATAAAAAATTATAGTCATCAATTAATTCTAAGAACTTTAGATCATATAAATGTGTTGCAAGTTATTTAATGATAAATAATTAAAATAATTTAGAATAACATTTGTCATCTCAATCTATTTTATAAATATAACAGCAAAAATCGTTTTCTCATTTTTTAAAGGCAATATATTACAGAAACAAATAAAATAGTCCATTTCATTAATCTTTCATTTTTTCGCCAACTTATTTTATAAGAACAAACTTATTTATTGAACTTAGTTACTTTTTTTACAAAATCATTGCTGTGTGTAATAGAAATGATTATAATACATACATGTAACATCCTCAATAAAATAAAATAATATTTTAATGTTATTACAAGTATAAAATCATTAAATTGACAATTGAATGAAACAATAATCTTTTAAAGTTCAATGCATAGATACATGTTTTTATACTTACGTTTTATTGAAAAAATAAAATGTAACTCTAGAGATTTATTAGCAATAATGGACAAACAAAATTTTATGTTCATAAAACATAATCTTGTTTGTAGACTATTTTTATAAATTTAATGAATATTAATTACATTTTAACCGAAAATTTAAAGGTTACAATTTTTATAAAATAAATTATTATATAGTTATGGTTAAAATTTATCTCACATTAATAAACGACGAAACGTCAACTTTATAATTAATAACTAATCACTTCAATAAAGCGAGTTTAATATTATTTTGATTTGTCAACTAACTATAATTAAATATATAATATAAATGGGTATAAGGTATTAGTATCAAATACGGATTAAAATAAATAAGTAATACTTTCTCAATGTCATTAATATAAAAATAAGAAACACAAGTATTATACACAATTATGTACACATGGTTAACAATAAAAATAAAATACTTAATGACTAAATAGTGTTTAAATCATTTTTTAACGCATGAGAAATTATTATTTATAATAAAATGTATAATAATCATTTCTGCAAGAAATTGGCGTAAGACCAAGGATTATATTCAAACGAATAAAAATCAAAATAAAAAAATCAGCGTTTAATTTTTCACTGTTAAATTTTATTCATATTAAAATAATATTATGATACCAAATTGAAGTCCTACAGTTTTTCAAATTTGCCACAACCATTAAATATATTAATATAACTGATCATAATTTCAGGCAGTAGCAAATTTTTTTAGACAAAATTGCACATAAGTTACATATGGCAAAAATATATTTATATAATATAACATACCGGAAATCATCTGTGTCTATGTTAACGCTGCATGGCGAATCGGGAGAAGATGGTTCATATAGCACGCCGGCATCATTTGTGAAATTAAACGAATTTGAAGACAGGCTGGTGTGCAATTTTATGGAGGACATTATTTTTCACTGTTAAACGAGTCAAATAAATTCATCGTTAAAAAAATTTGAAATTCTTTATATTAAAAATACTTAATAATTATATTTTTATTGAAATGAAAATTTAAATTATATTTAACGAAATAATAACAGTACACTGTGAGGTAAAAAATACAACGCAATATAGACACGCCACTCGCATGCGTTCGACGACTAGAATCAGACTGAAGTCGGTAGGTCCTGAGCAAACAGGTCAGTAGGCCAAGCGCAATGTTGCGCACGCACTACCGCAAACACTATACCACAACATGGACATATTGGTGGTCGCTGACGACACCGTGATCTTCGTCTTACCCACACTTCATACTCATAACAACCAATGATGTAAGTATATACATACGAAAAGACTATACGGTATGATATGTTGAATAACACGCTAACTAAATACATATTATAAGGTTACCACCAACAAAATACCGTCCCAAAAAGTACTATATTGTTGTTTAGTTATACTGATTAGCATCTAACTGTTAAACAAAAATACATTTTTTTTTTTTTTGATTCCTGCTGTTGTAACAAATATTTTTTAAAGATATTATTTCGACAAAAATAAAAAATGTAAACAATTGACATGATAATATTGCACTTAATTTGTTAAATAAATTATATACTTAAGTCTTATGGTATTTCATTGTTATCCTTGTTGTTATCTAATAAATTCGTACCTAGGTTTCATAATCGAATTATAATATACAAATATTTTTAATTGAAGTATTAAGTGATACACGCACACACACACACACATATCCACATATATATCTACACAATAAATCATACAATTAATCTAATTTTATTTCATAACAAGTATACATAAAATAGTTTCAATAATCTACTAAGACAGTATTTATAAAAAATATTTATTATAAGTACTAATAATTTACTATAAACTAAATAAATAATGTTACTCAAAAACTTTAAGGTAAATAAAATTGACTGATCCGGTTCACGTATTTATAATTAATTCTCAAAATTAAATAAAAAAGTAGTATTTAAAAATATAGTGATTTATTTTAATTTAAAAATATCACGTTCTTAATAAGTGAAAATAACTACATTTACTTGACATAAAAAGAGAATTATATGATGGAATTATAAGAACAAATTATTGATTAAGATACAATTATGGTGTGTTGTATTAGAAATTAATATTAAAATAAATAAGACTTAGAAAATTGTAATTACTTTTAAACGTGCCCACATTTAACACGTCCATGTTTATTGTTATTAATTTATATAAAATTAACATTAATAACTAATTATCTACTTTAATTGTTATCAATAAATGTTTGATTACCTATCAAAATAATATTTTTTGATTTTTTTTTCATTGTTTCCCTTTTCTTATGTATTTTATGTCACCTTTTAAATTTTTTGGTAAGTAATGGGAAAGAAATATGGTTTTGGTATGTTCTACTTTTTCGTCAAAACTATTGAATTTCACAACTTTTCCACAATGTTGTTTTATATAATCCCTTGAGTTTTACTAAGACGCTTTTTTTATATAAGGTTTGAGTTAGGGTATAAGGTAAGAAAGTATAAACATATTTTACTAATGCACGAAATCTGAATGTTGCAAAATAGTTAATACGCATTTTGTTGCAATAAACAAAGATATAGATTCTATATTTTATAACTTTTTAGAAACATTTCTACTATTAAATACTTTGTACAAATTGAAAACAAGAAATATGTTTAAATAAATTATGTTGGAACGGAGACGCTTATGATATAAATAAATATGAATTGGTATTTGTTACCGTACAAT
Source organism: Sipha maydis (assembly GCA_034509805.1). NCBI lineage: Eukaryota > Metazoa > Arthropoda > Insecta > Hemiptera > Aphididae > Sipha > Sipha maydis. The sequence goes on along the minus strand of JASXSY010000843.1, from coordinate 129,179 downwards.
GTGATAAAAATAAAAAAAATTTAATGATATTTCGATACAATTTTGGAGAATTCAATTCCAAATTAAAGATTATTTCATAAAATAAACACATGACTACAGAAAACACAATGTTAAATATTAAAGCATCGAGGTATAGATTTAAAAAGTAACGATGTATTATACTGAAAATTAAATGAACCATTTTCTAGAACGGGAAAATTTGATTCGAGTATATATATAAACAACGCCAGAAGAAACAAATAATATATTATTTTGTGAGGTTCTAAAATAATGCATAAAGTATTTGTAAAAATAATTATTAATTTAATTAAATAGTAAAAAAAGAAAAAATTGAAAATATAGAAATAAATATTAAACACGCAGGCTAGTATTTTTGTAATTTGGTCAGAATAAAATAAATACATGTTTATAAAAATACGGGAAGTTGAGTTTTTCATTTCTATCTATACTTTTTTAGTAATTTAAAAAAAAGGTAATTAAGACTTTTAGAGTTTAAATAATTTGAAATATACCACAATAAGCATAATGATTTGATTAATATTTTATACAGTTAAATTTTAATTGATCAAGAATAAAATAACAAAAATAATAAAAGATAAAAAATAGATTCCAAAAGGTTTTATTTTTATAATCAAAGTAAAAATTAAAATAAAAACAAAACTTAATAAACGGAAATGTTTCTTAATATAATTATTATATAATTATAATTATTCATCAACTGAATACGTCAAACTGAAAACAACACAGAATTCCTATATCACGATTGACGATAAAACATTAGAACTATATCACCAACGACTTAAAAATAAACTAACTAAAATCTTGAATACATATAACTATATATAATAATATTTTATTTTAATCCTTAATTACTGAATTTAACGTAATAATATGTATACATTGCGGTTTTGTTGTTATAATAATGAAAAACACAAACAAATAATGATTCTTAATAATTATTGTTTTTATTAAGAATAAAGTCTTCGACATCTATGGTCATAAGCCTATAAAGTGTTACATTAACTTATAATTATACAGATATGATAGATAAGATTACATAAGATCATAAAGTACATAAGGTTTTACATTTTAAAAGTATATATACATAAGTATTTACATTTGGGATATTGGGTTATAATAGGTTTATAAGATTATTAGATCTATAAAAATTAAAAATGGAGTCAACGTTGGCTTACCCTAATGCTTCCTCCATATAAGTGGGGTGACTTAGAATTTTACGTTCTAAATTAAACATAGGACAGTGAAGTGTGATATGCTCAATTGACAAAATTTCATTGCATTGATGGCAGATTGGCTGTTCTTCTTGTAGGTTGAATAAATAAGAATGGGTGAGCCGTGTATGGCCGATAATAATTATTGTTATGTTATATATAATTTTGAATTTAATCTTTGAAAGATTGATAAAAAATTTGAAATTATTTTTACAAGTTTCCAAAAGGAATTAAAATTAATAAAATAATTTTTACTATATATATAAGGTCATTCTAATTTATTAATTGTAATGAAACTATGAAAAGACTTATCGGAATTGAACAGATTGAAAATTAAGTATATATAATTCCCTATAGTTGTTAGATAATGTGTGTTATCAGCTGTTATTTATATCAAGTCATCACCAACTAATTTTTATAAATTATGTTCTATTTAAATAATTTGTTAAGATAAAATAACCTTCAAAATACAGATGCGACTTTTAAAAAAGAGGGTAGAGTTGAATGAATAAAAAAATAATCAGATTTTACTGAATGTGTAAAATATTATAATGAAGAATGTCTAGTAAAAAAATGAATAGGTACATAAGGGTCGCTTCACTCACCCTATAAGGCAGGTAAATCTTAGTCCACCTGGATGAATATTCACACAGTAGACTTACCATCTGGCACATATACACACAGCCATTAGGTCGCTTTTGTTAAAATTTAAAATAACTCAACAACAAATTGTTAATACTTTTTTTATGTGAATAAGAAAACACGGTTCTATTCATAAGAGTAAAGTTAATTGAGTAAAGACACAATACATTTAAAATATCAAATCATATATAAATAATATCACTATACTATACTTATATATTATATTGGAATACAATTAAATTAATTATAATAGAAAAATTATTGGTATTAACATTTTATAATATTCAATTATTGAAATTGGTAACTCGTACGTGGATGCACTAGAAAATTCGCTATAATCGCTTACATCCAACTTGGTAAAAATACGTTTTCAACAATAGAAAACTATTAATAGGTTTTGTCTCTTTTGTTAAAAACGTGTTTTTATCAGATTGAATGTAAACGATTACAGAGACGTCTACGAGAGGCTAGATCCACATAGATTCTACCAGTTTTAATATTACGGACGTATCTGTAAACTTTAAGATCAATGTTATCAAAATATTATTTATATATATCAGAATAATAAGATTTCTCGTAAGATATACTAAAGTTAAATTATAGACATAATTTATAGTATATTAATTGTATATTTATTATATACCTTAATCTTAAAATTATTCAAACATGCACAAGTGTCAATATTAATACTATTTAAGGTATTACATTTTTAAAATTTTAAATTAACATCAAAAATATTATTGAGCAATTTTTAAATTAGGAATTATAAATAGTGATTTAGATAAATTTTTCTATTTTTAATAGTTAACCTAAGCTGAATGAAAAATATAAAAAAAACTTGAAAATAACACTAAAACTATTCTTACAATTATTAAATTATTTTTAGATGAATAGGTAATTCAATCTTTTAAACGATTTGAAAACATTTTAAAGTTTGAAAATAACGAAATTTATTATTAAACAATATTTACATTCACTGACAAAAAATACTTATTACTTGAAATTAATACTAAATATTTTAATTAGAAAATATTAGAAAATTCGCATGAATATAATTGTTGAAAATTATTGCTAAAATTCGAAGGAATACTTATTTTTAAAATTATAGACCACTAACCAAATTTATATTAGCATTAAATTACACAGCGGGAAGTTTAAAAACGTGGACGTATATTTACACCAATAAGCCATAGATAATGAATTTCGCACGAAAACTGTTATGAATTGTAATATTGCGTGTTTTGTAGTAAACGATTAAAAATTATACTCCTGTGGGTCTTATTGATCTACAAGTTATGTCGATTTTGAAAGGCTTCTATTGAAAACACAAAGTCAATTTTAAAATACATATTTCAATTTCAAAAACCCAAGCAAATTTTATTATGCACTAACATTGAATTATGCGTCCAATTTATTTTATGGGCCTCTTCCTGTAGTAACCTCTTGAATAGTGTTTCGTTTTATACTAATGCGACAATTTGTAACAAAGCCTTTAATTTTCGAATACGCAATATATTATATACATCCGTTAATCTACACAATCATAAAGAAAATCCTTCACAAGATATTTATTACATAAGAACTAATTTTATAAAAATTTAAATATTTATATACATTTGTAATGAGAAAAAAATTGTAACTAAATAAAATAGGTTTCCTGATATTATTATATTCTGTTTGAGATTTAAAATCTTATGAAAAAACATATTTATATGTCTTAGAAAACATGAAAATAAGATACTTATTTGTTTGTTGTTTTATTTTCAACAAATTATTTTGATTAAGAATATACCTTATTAGCTATCTGATCAGATTACAATAGCTCAGATTTCAATGAACAATGTACTAAGATAAAACATTTTTAGTTATAAAAAAATTGAGATAGCAAATTGAGATACCATTTTACATAAAGCTATTTAATTAGATTTAATTTTATTGAAATTTTTAAAGATCAAAGTTTAATAACTGCATTCTTAGCTATTATAATTTTAAAGTCAGATAAAAGAAGAAAAATTTAATGTAAATAAAATATTTTACATTTTATCTGATGATGGTGAATGTGAAAAAATAGTAAAATAGAAATTATTCTTTGGTATAGGAAGGGTTACTCAAACAAAATTAACAAATTTTTAAAAAATTAAGTTATAATTTTAAGATTTTAAGAATATTAAAAGAAATATTAATTTTACTTTCTAAAAATCATTTATGTATTACATAACTGACACAAATTTAAAATTTTTTTTAATAAGGTATACAATTTTCAGATACTTGAAAGTTAAATAGAATAGTAACTGAAATATACATAAATAGAGAATACATGTACAGCACTAATAAAAAATCCCAAAACATAATAATTATGTTATTATTATTGTAAAATTAGTGTTTTGGTTTACCTTATAACTTAAAATAAACATTTAACCAAAGTTTATTTTGAAGTAAATTTAAACTAATTTTTTTTATAATTTTAATATAAATGTAATAAGTTATATTTTACCAAAAATCATTATTAATACTTAATGATTATTTATTATAAATATTCAGTAATTTATTTCAAGAAAAACTATACACTACTTTAACTAATTTAAAAAAATAAAAAATAATGATTATTTCATATACATACATCATAACTTAAGGATATGTTTATATATATTGTTAAATAATTATTACAAAAAAGTTTTTAGTTTATGCTGTTATATAATTAATATCTAATACATATGTAGGTTAACTTTTAAAGGTATTTTTACAAGAATTGAAATATTTGTTAAATTAGTAATAAATAAATTATAATATAGTAGTCTAATTTTAATAATAATAATTAAATAATTAAATAAATAATAAATTTTTGAATACTTGTTTGTGGAATAAAATATAAAATGAATATTTATATTAAATAAACATGAAAGATACATAAAAATAAATAACTTTATCAGTTATAAAGTACAAAAAATTGAAGTTTTTTTTTTAATCATTACTTACAAATTTATACTAAATATTACAAAACTATTTAAGGGATTTTATCATCTACATTAATGGTGACAAACCTTTTTTATGGAAAGCCATAGTAAAATTCTTAACAGTATTTAAAGTTAATAGAATAATATATATATATATTTATGTATTAAATTATGTTTTTAATTTTACATCTTAATACACGCCCAAATATATATTTATTTATTACATATAGATTATTATAAATGAAAAAAAAATGAAACTACACTAATTAATTTTATTTGAGTGTTGCTTTGTTTATGTTCACAGAGATCAATATTATAGATAATCATTTGTGTATATATATAATCAACAAGATTTGGTTATTGACAGTTATCATTTTATTTTATTATAGGTTAATACTATTTAATATTAAACTATACTATTCTCTATTATTCATTTATAACTAAACAATTACATTTAGATTATACATCAATCGTCAACATAGAAAACAGTTATTATAAATACATATATACATTATATTTACAAAAGAAATACTACTTTCTTAATGATAGAACATATGTATATAATAGTAAATAAATCATAATTAATATGTATACATTACCAGTTATACAATCAAATTATAAAATAAAACTCATAAAAAATATCTTAGTTAAATATGTCATGAATACATCATGTAAAGTAGATAATTGAAATGTACTATAATATTACACATAATAACTATGTCAAATTTTAAAGAGTAAAACTCAATTTTACTTTACCTGTGGTATACTTAAAATTACGAATTTTAAATGATTTTAATAAAGAAACATAACATTTTTTGAAGTTTATAATGGACATATTATCTAAAACTCTAAAGAATAAATTAATAATTTTCAGTATCTACTAACTATTATCATACCATTAATCATGAAATTAATGTGTACCAAACAAAAAAACAAACCTAACAAGAAATAATAATACGCAAATTGGTTGTATGAAATTTAACTATGGTAACATAAATAACCTTTATAATAGAAAATTGAAATTTTACCCTTATGAAACACAATTAAATTAGTTTCCTGTGTACGGTCACCTAAAGTTCATCTTACACTGTACAACAAACATTACTATTCTAATTTAAGTTAATAATAACAGTTTTAATTAGAGGTACAGCAATTACGTAAAGCATAATATGCAATACAAGGAACCAGTAATCTTGTTGATTAAGTATAGATAGCAAGTATTTTAAAATATAAAATATAAACAATACACTTTATAATTTTTTTTATTGTTTCTTATTTGTCTTTGAATAGATAATTTTCTAGATGAAACTTTTTTTATTAAAATAAAGAACATTACTAAAATCATAATAAAATAAGTAACTTTTAGTCATTATTATTAAACATTAACCCATGAATTACTTCTATTCAACAATAGAATATTGTAGATATTAATTTATAAAACATTTTTCATTTCATATTGATATTTGATCATGAAAAAAATGATTGTTAATAATATTAATAAAATAAAATAACAAGTTTTAACTAACAATAATACAATTGTAAAATCTAAGTAATTCAAGTTAAGGTACATACTACATTTTACATAGTTCTAAATGATTAAACAAATTAAACTTTTTAAAATTAAATATATTTAAACCCTTTAACTATCCTACAATTTAATAAACTCAATTAAATATGATAATTAAAATTTAGGTACCCAAATAAAACAAATATAAATCTAACACAATAAATAAAAATAATAACATACTAAGGATATAATAAAATAAAACATAGTATTAGTAGATTATTTATACTTTACACTATAACAAAGTAGTTTTCAATATTTTTCGAATCAAATTAGTAGATAATGAATCAATTTTTTTATGTGACCTTTACAAATAATAAAAAAAATATGAATAATTTTTGAATAGGTATACTTAAATAAATATAAATACAAAAAATAAAAATAAATAATATGATAATATATCTATATAAGCAATTTTCTTATTTTAATGGAAAATGTACGCTTGAAATTTTCAACTATAATTTCCATATTATGTTTTGTATTAGAAACTGCTTCTTTTAAATCTGGTTTTTTAACCAAACTTATTATTGAAATACAGGTATATGACACGAGTGTAAAAGTAATCAGATAATTAATGCTAATCCAATTCAGATCTGTGACCAATATTGCTCATAGTTAATAATCTGTCATCAGATAAGATTACCCTACACGCTATTTTATTTGATATTTTATTGTAAATTTGTAACAATTAGATTGATTTTTAAATTAATATATTTTAATATGAATAACTCTTTGTTCATTATTTTTGGAACCCAGAACTATCTTTTGCGACTTCTAGGTTGAAAACCATTGTTATAATAAACTAAGAAATTCAAATATACTTTGAATTGAGGTAGAACAATCTAGATATACAGATCATTATTACTTCTCTTTATTAACTTTTAATTATATTATAATTAATACATCACACATAAGGTCGTGATAAAATCTTATTATATAAATGTTATTTAGTATAGTTAAAATAAATATTTTAAAGTTCAAGCAATTTAAAATATAAGCATATCTGATATTAAGCTATATTTTAATTATACACCTACAATTATAATTGTGTACAATAATAAAATAATATTAAAAATTAATGTACAGGTACATTTCAATACTAAAATAATTCAATTTGATATTAGGGTGAAGTGGGATAATTGTAAATAGACTGCAATATTTATTAAGAAAATAAAATAATATTCATACTATGAGTATTTATTTGTTCTTTGCTTAGTATCAATTAAGGGCTCTTCAAAATATAAGGTTACATTTGAAAATACATTTTTCAATTTTTAATTTAACATTTATAATTGCCCCATACAAAAAATTAATTAATACTTTTTGAGGGTAATTGTAAATGAATAAAATTGAATATTATGCAATTGTAATTGGGGCAATAGGAAATAAAATGATGCTTGATCATTTGAAGATTCTGAAATGTAAATTATGCACATATTTACAATTGCCCCATATCATTAATAAAACTCTTTGAGTACTTTTTTATATTACCTGTCACTGGGGTAATTGTAAATAATAATTATAATCACCCATTTTAAATAACAAAATGCTTGGGGCAAATGTAAATAAAAATAAAATATAATATTTTAACATGGTTTCTTTATTGTTATACCTATGTATCAGTCTTTTGATAGGTAATTAAGTGTCTTTTATAATTAAATTCATTGCCATTAACTTAATTTTACTTCAATATAGAACTGAACACATCTTTTTAATTATAAAATTAAATACAATTTATAATACTAAATTGTTAAATATTAAAACAGTATTGTATTATTGAATATAAGATTCATAATAGTTTAACATATAATTTTAAATTTGTAGTTTATCTTTAGACAGACTCACTAATAATAGTTCATCGAAAAAATAATATTTTCACAACATAAATGATCCAAATTAAGGAATAGATTTTATATTAAGTTCTTTATTTAAAAATATTTGGTCATTCCAATTATACATTTTAGTTTAGTTAAATAAATCACTAATAATTACTTTTATTATAAATTTTTAATCATATAATGTAATATATATACATTTTTATAGTTTAATATTATGGATTAATTTTTTTTTTAACAAGTTCATAATGATTGAATCTATTCTTATTGGTAATACTACTTTTATAATGAGCTTAAAAACCGAAATTATTTATACTAATAAGTAATTACACAAAGTACATAAAATATAGAAATGCATATTCAACAGATGAGTGGTATGCATACTCATGTCAGTTCATTAATTACCACAAGAAGACATCTTAAAAATATTGATCTTCTACTTTCTTTCCTTTGCCTTTTTCTCAACTATTTAGGGTCTTAACTCTTGTCTCAATTTTCTATATTCCCTTCTCACACACCAACAGCCTTCATATCATATTGTATCTTACTATCTCTTTTTTGGTCTTCCACTATTCTCTTTAACGCTCATTTTCATACCACTCTTACTGTTTTTCTCTACTTTTGCCACATTATATGCTCAAACTATATCACTCTATTTTCTTTCATCTTATTTACCACCAGCACTACAACAATAATAGTATTAACCTTTCAAATATTCATTCCTTATTTTATCTTCTCTTGTTACTCCACTTATCAATTTAAGCTTTCTCATTCCAAAAATATTAAACTATCATACAAAAAATTAAATTAATACAGTTTTGTTTAGCTGTATAATTTTAAAATTATCATCGTCTAGTTTAATAGTTAATTTCCATACTTAAAGTAATACAATATAACAAAAAATATGCATACATATACATCACCTTTTATACCACTATAATATTGTTAAATAAGATTTAAATATTGAAAACATAAATTATTCATTAAATGACTTAAATAAACGTTTATCATCTAAATATTAACTTTGTTTACTAAAAAAAAAACATGAATATATTATTAGACTAATCATTTTCTAATAGATAAGTAACTATCTATAATATTTTATTGGTAAAAATAAAATAAAAATGCATTAGGGCCCTTAGCCTATTAATAATTTTAGTTCTTTATTGTCTAATTCTAATCGGTAAATAAATAATTATCTTCATTTAATTCTAGTATTTTATACATTTTAAAATATAATTATTTTTTCAATATAGACATATATACAGAATAATTTAAAAAATCTACACAATTCAAATTAGGGAATAAAATAGTTATTGTTCCTTTTAAAATATTGGAATTATATATATATATATATATATATATATATATATATATATAAGTGGCAGTTATTAACAATATAAAAATTACCAATATATAATACTCATTTATCATAAATTTATAATAAAACTACACAAGGCAAATTGTTTTATTCATATTATTCATACTTTTAAATTAAATTGTTTATTCATTGTTTATTAATGATACCTACCTTTTTGAAACTGTTTATACATTGTAATATTTTCATATATTATTTGTCAATTGTAAATGTGATTTATTATTGTCTGTATATTCCTATTACTAAATAGTAATTCAACCAGTTCAGTGACCAAGTGTCATACATGAATATCAATTTAATTTAGAAATGTTAAACATTTTTTTAATTTAACTAGATGTTTTATCATTGTTAAATGCATACAAATTAAGAATAAAATGTATTGTTAGCAATTATGTTTTAAATATTGTTTAGTAAGAGTATAGGATAATAATAAATATGTATCAACTATTATGAACTAGGTTGGTAACCTTATTAAAAAATATTTAAAATCAATATATAAGTGACTCAATACTGGATCAAATAGTTTTCTTAAATTTAAGCTAGCAATAAGATTTTACATTTAAAATTAGATTTTGAGTTACATACAGCAATTATTCACTAACTGTTAAAAAATATTATCAATATTTGTCTAACTCTTATTATATATTTTACTTTCATATTAGAGACATGGTTAAGTAACAAATATAATACTTTTAATAGGGAAATTCTTACAAAATGTAAATATATTTATTATTATAGGCAATGATGTATACTATAGGATACATATGTCAAATGTTTGTCTCAACTTCTAGGTAGGATAATATTATGTAATTTTAATGTTATCTTATTTTCATTGTAAGTTTATAAATTAGTATCATATATATCAAACCTATGTATTAACTGCACAGGTAGATAATCACAAAATATAATTTCATTTTAATGACAATAATCTAATTAGTACCTACCTATTTGTAATTATAAGTCTTTATAACAAAATCTTAAATAAATATAAAAAAATACAATTTAATAATAGAACACAAACATAATGTAAAAGATAATATTGCCAATAATATACAATAATATGTAGATTTTGAGTATGATATAAGAACTGAACAATCTAGGTTAGGTAGAGAAACAATGTATTTTGTTATAAGAAATATTAAAAATAAATGATAAAAGGCTGGAAGTAAGTATTGATGCTAGTTAATTTCTCTTTATTTATCATTTATTGCTATGTTATAACTTGGTTCAACAAGTATTAATACAATAATAATCAGATATGTATAATTTGAATTAATATAACATTAGACCTTGATTGAAAACATGGTATATCCTACAGAATATACACAACCAAAATTGTATGACTCGATCACAGCTTTTGAAAGTGATTTAACATGCAAAATATAATACAGACAAAAAAGAATACATCAAACACCAAATAAAAATAACTAACACAATGTGATATTGTAGTCGGATAATAATAAATAAATAAAATAAAGTTAAGAATTAAACAAAAAGAGAGATTAAGTTAATGTGAACAAGTATTGTTGGCATCACATACTCGTCAAAAGAAAAAAATTTTACGCAATACATTACAATACTTGATTGTGCATATGGTATCACAAACAGATGTAGCAGGAGCCCCAATACCACAACCAACAACAGGGATACTGGTCACATTTCTAACAAGTTTGTTCAATATGAGTAATAGTTTTCAATATTATATTATTATGTAATATTATTTGTATTCATGATATGACATTATGACACAATGGTTCAGTGACCCTTTAGTTATAATGACTAGTAAGTAGTAAAATATTGACGGTCATAGTTACCAGACGAAACTGGGTGCATGTCACGGCGAGGGTAGTCGATTCAACAAGCAATTGGTGCTGCTGCGCAGATCATGTTCCGCGACCGCGTAGAAACTACAAGCTACAAACACTTCGGCACGTCGAATCCGGTTCGAACGGGAGCGACGGACGCATTATCATTATCACGATTAATAATACAACTAAAACAGCAACGGCGGCATTGTTGTTGTCGTAGTCCACTGTCGAACGATTCTTCCGCGAGATATAGACACATTTATCACTTTTCGTATAATTATGATTATTATGATTATTATTATTATTCGTAGAGATATGAATGCGCGCGCGGCATACGTGTGTGTGTGTGTGTGTGTGTGTGTGTGTGTGTACGAAATAAAAATAATATTACATATGTATGTGTGCGTACGTGTGCGTGTGAGTGACTGAACAGACGATTGTCCGGCTGACCGGCGACGTGCGTGCGCGAGTAACGTTGTGTTTACACGATCCGGCGGCCCGAGTACGATACCACGAAAAATCGTCGTGCGTAAATGGCGCGCGCGTTGATGTCGTGAGAGGGGAAAAAAATTACCGTACGAGCGCGTACAATATTATTGTCCCTATTATTTCTGCCGAATACGGTTTCCGGTGTCGTCGGCCGGTTGCGGTGGCGGCTACTACCCGGTGAAATTTTTTTTTTACACTTTTCTATGATTATCGTTTCTATCTCTATGCGATACGACCATTAATTATGGCTAACGAATTTTTACAATTATTATTTTTTCTTATTCTAGGCAATATTGTTATTATGGTTTTTCTTTAAAGCCTCCAACGTAGCGAAAATCTATTCGCTGGGTAGAAGGTAGAATTGTATAAACGTTCACAACCACCAACACCACCACTACCACTACCACTCAACCATCAACTACAACATCATAGCAGCGGCCGTGGATGGTGCAATCACTAGTACGCATTCCAATATGGCCGGTTAACACAAAGCGCGTGTACAGTGTACACAACACAACACATGCTACGTTTCGTTGACCCTGACCGTAAAGATTATACAGCGCGCGCGCACACCACCACCACCGGCGCGGCACCGTAACCGGCTGATTGACACGACGCTTGGTGCGGCGGCTGTAGCGTACACACGCACGTACCGGCGACCGGTTACGTTTTACGGATATTAACCGCGTACCCGCATATAGCTATTCGCTCAACACACGAAATAATGTAACGTCGACGACACGCTCGGTGATGTTGCGAAACCGCAAACGCGGTTTGTGTTCTCTGTTCGACACACCTGTCGGCGGCGGCGAGTCGTCCCTGAACCGTTCTGCACAACCGCTTCCACGGCTAGCACGAACCGACCCGAACCGTAGTTGCCCGACGTTCGGAAAACCGAGAGCGTCCCACCTGGTCGCCACCTCTCCCCGCGCATACGTCCTTATCGCCGACTCGGTCGATACGTACACGGCGCTCCGTTGCGCGAAACGTTCCGCCTGCCGAATACCTCATCCTCGTAATCAATTTCGTGCGAGCCCCTCCCCCTCAACGATACCTATTGACTGATACCATGCGTGCAAATCTCGATCCTGTAGATCGCGGAGACGTCGGCGGACCCGAACCATCGGTTATCGTTTAACGCCCTGTTTTCGGTTTTTCCCCTTCGCGTTCAACTTCACTGTGACCCGGCGACATGTACATCACAGTCGTCCTGTCGGTACCCGTCGCTCGTCAGTAGTATACATTGTACCAGGTACGCCAAGCACAATGTCAAATATCGTCTCAGGTCGTCGACTTTTCCCACGACGACACCCAGACGTTTATCCAAAAACTTTACTGGTCCCGTAATCGATTTAATCCAGTCGAACGATTCTTCAATGTCAGGTCATTAGAACTATTTTAACTTATTTTCGTACAAGACTGCAGATAGCTACTATTTCATTCTATAGGTCTTCCGTCTATTATTATGTTCACTTTCAGCTCTTTTGGTGTTGATAATTGAATCAAATTGTTGTTCATAAAAGTCATTTTTAAACATTACTATCCATGGCCATTAATTTTAATTACTTTTTAATAATAATTTTGTAAAAATAAAAATAAATTGAGAATTAATGAAGATATATTTATAATTTTATTTTTTATCTTATTACAGTTGTATTGCATTGTATCTGTCTAACCAATTAATAGCATCAACAATCATATTCTTGTAATTAACTAATGTTTGTACCAATTTTAGATGTTTTTGTAAACGTGTTAATAGTTTTATTAAATATTTTGTTTATTTAAATTAGGTTTATTATTTATTATCTACTTGTTAGTAGGTACTAGGTTCTAAAAATTATAATGCTAATCCTATTTCTCTAACTCATGTTTGGTTTTACCAGGATAATGTTAAATAATTGTGTGTATAATGATGAATACCAAGAATGAAAATTCGATAAATTGTGATAATTCTCAAAATGAAAACAAAGATCGTCAGAATAGTGATAAAAATACTGTGAAGGTATATATAACGTTTACCGTGCACACATTTTAATCAAACTTTTTATTCATTCATTATTTTAGAAAATTCCAAGAATGGATTTAAACAAGTCTGATTTATTAAAACTTTTGAGCTACTTAGAGGGTGAACTCCAAGCTAGAGATGTTGTTATTGCAACTTTAAAGGTAATAACTATTTACATTAGTCTCGAATTTCAGTTTTATTTTAATTTATATTTATATATAAATATATGTACAGTGCGAAAAAGTAAAATCTATGCTAAGAAACAGAGGAAGTGACCATATCGTAAAAGATCCATTAGCAGCTCTACAACGAGATTGTTTTGCAACATTTGAGACAAACAATGATAGTCTTTCATATCAGCAATTAGGATCGCTTGAAAATCTTGTTTTACAGCAAAGAAGAACTCATTTAAGGATAGCTAATGTTTTAAAAGATAACCAAATAATGCATCGAAAGGTAAAATATTATATTATTGTTATTAGTTATTTTTATTTTTTTTAGTTCATATTATTTATTATACGATTGTTAACTTGTTGCTAAAATTATGTTATATCATGGGCAGTCAGATTCAGTGGGAAGGCACTGGGGGTAAGTGTCACCCCTGTTGTAAAAAAAAATAATATTAAAAAAAAAAAAAAGTTATATTTAAGAAAACTAAATAATAATTTATAAAAATAAATGTTAACAGTTATAGTACTATATTGTCACATTATTTTTGAAGATGTGTTATTCCTCCCCAAGTGACTATATATATATATATATATGATGAGTTATATTATATACTTGCTCCTTGAAAGAATCTTGACTATAAACATACTCTGTTTTATGAGAGAACGAACTCGTTCCATACATGTCGCAAGTTGCTGTTAATGCTGAGCGCTATATATATGCTACGTATGCCAGGACGCTATGTCGACCACCATACCGCGGGCCGGCCGAACAGTAAACTGTCATAACCGAACTGGCGAAAATGGTGGGGGATGCGCTTCAACAAACAATAAAACAAGTTCCTTCTCCCATAGAACAGACTATATACAGATCATATAGATGTTGGATTTGCTCTGTGTGTACTCATTAATTTTTATATCAGAAATTATTATTTTTTTTAAAAATCAAATAGGTATTATTGTAGTATTTTAATATTTTAGCTATTAGTGAGTAAAAAGTTATTTTAAGTTGATAATATAATAACTTTAACATAAAAAAATTAAATTAAATTTTTTTTAGTAATCAGCATTATATTAGTTAAATAAGTCAACATTATAAATACAATTTATTTTCAAATCTTTGTATTTAAAAGATAATTTTTCACAAGTTTTTTTTTAATTTATTTTATTTCTATATAATTTAGATATTAGACCTAGAACGGTTAAAAAAACAACAACTTCAATATGAGTATAAGAAATTGCATAATACTTATGAAGAAGAACGATTAAAACATAAACAAATTGTGTTTTTTCTACTAGCAGAAAGAAAAAAAATTGTTATGAAATATATTGAAGAAAGAAAACGTTCAGAAGATCTTGGCCAAGTAAGAAATTAGTCATCATTACTTAAGATTAATGTTTATAATGTTAAATTTATTATCATTATAACAATTGCTTATTTCATAAATTATATGGTAGTGTTGTATATATCATAAAAATTGAATTATAATTTATATTATGACTGTGATTTCATAACTTACATTTCTTCTTTTTATAACATACATTTCAGTCTCAGTTTTAAATATGTTTCATATACAAGTGGTTTTTAAAATTAAACTTAGTGCATATTTTTGTGATATCAAAAAATAAATGTATATTTTGATTAAAATCATAGATTTCGATTATTCAGTAAAATTTATTGACAAACAGTTTTTTAATTTAAATAGAAATTATTATTATTACAAAAAAATAATAATAATAATAATTTTTATATATTCAATATAATTTATTTATAAAACATATTGTCTTGAAAAGTAAATATTTATATTAATTTTAACTTAAATGTACTCCACAGTACATTAGGGTATTTCAAAATAAAATTATCTGTTTAAAATATGTGAGTGCTCATAATTATAATATTGATAATTTTTATATAAGCTATTTTAGTTAATAATTTTTTTGTTGTCTTTAGATATTAAGCGAAGAAAAAAGTAAAATTAATTTAATGGCTGAAGGATTAGAAGAAGAAAGTAAAAAGTCACTTCAAATGGAAGCAGAATTGGAAAAACAATTGGCCTTATTTGATACTGAAAGCAAAAAAATGATGGCAGCTCTTAGCTCAGAAGAAAAAAAGTAAGATTTTTATCTACTCATTTGATGTATGTTTAAGGATTAAGATATATATTTTTAATTTATTTATATATTATCTTTTTCAAAACCATAATTTAATTTTTAATTTGAGTAATCAAAAAAATTTTCTTCAAAACATTATTTTTTTTAATATTTTAAAATAATTTTTTAATTTAATGCTTGTGCATTATTTAATTTTACACTCATAATTTGTTTTTAATTTTATTAAAATACTTAAATTCATTAATTTTCCTGTTTAATTTTTTTTTTAAATATAATTATTTATATATTATATAATTATTTTTCAAATATATATAATTTAATTATTTAATTGTATGGAAAAGTCGGATATGTATCAAGTATAAAAATGTATAGTTTAAAATTTAAAAACCAAATTAAAATCACTGAAGAATGTTAAATTAAAAAAAAAAGAATATGAAGTTTTCAAATATAATTATAATCAGAAAATTATTTCATTATAATTAATTAAATACATTAATATGTGTCATTATTAATAAAAATGATGAGCAAAATCAGATTTATTTTTATCACATTCTAATTTGTGTTATCCAACTATATTAAGTATAATATTAGCAGTACCTTTTTATATTACATATTATAGAGGAGTTAAATTACACATATTTAACTTGATTATTGATGGGTATTTATTAAGTATTAACATTTATTTATGTTTGATATTCTAGAACAAAAACTTTAGAAGCAGAATTAATCAAATGTCAAAATGAAATCGCTTCATTAGAAAAAGAATTGAGTGAAGCACTTCATAATAATGTAGTGGAGCTATCCAATAGATCTTCTGGTAATTATTATATATGTTATTAATAATTATTAATTATTCTATGTAAATTAAATTATTTACCACAGTTCTTAGTTATTATTTATTATTTTAAATTTATTGATAAATGAATATTTATTTATTAAAAATTATACTTTAATTATATATTAAGTTTTCACTGTAATTTAAATGTAAAATGTTTATAACTGCAGCTGGAAGAATAATGTCTTCTCCTAGTGATCCAATAATGAGTAGTGTTGCAAAAGTAGTTCAGCCTACAGCAACTGCATCTAGTGTTCGAGTTTCTGGGCCAAGTAAATAATGTTTTTTATAATTGAAAAATAATATCATTATTAATAATTAGTTAATTAATTTACAACAATTATTGTTGTATTAAGTTAAAATTAGTTAAAGTTAAAACAATATAAAATGTTTGCATCTAATTTATTTAAGAGAAATTAAAATAAATAATTAACTAGCAGCAATAATATAATATATTATTATAGATGATACTAAGAAAAAAATTGAATGCAAATCAATGTTTTTTTTTTTTTTTTTTTACTTTTAATTCAAATACTACTGCATTTAGCATTGTAGTTTAACCCTCAAATTAATTATTGATTTTATAAAAACTATAATTTCTTTTATAAAATTTTCAATTTGAAGTGATATTAAAAATATAGTTTTTACATAGAAATATTTTATACTATTTTTAAGGTTATATATTTTAATTTATAATTATTTTTTTACAGTGACTGGAATTGCTCGATCAGTAAATCCTGGTCAAAGTTTACATAATCTGAAACCAATAAGTAACCAAATTAATGATACACAGGTATTAAGAAATATATTTTTTTATATTTTTTAGAAATACAACATTCTTTAAAACCAAAAACATAAAAAGACTATATAATATTCATCATGTTATAGGTGGATAAACTTCAAGAAGATGAGGATTGTACTACAACTGTAGATACCATTAAAAAGCATCCAACTGCTTTTGGTCGTAATATACAATTAGTAGACTCTGGTTCATCCAGTGGTGTTAAAAAAGCATTGTTTGGTATTCAGCGTAACATGTCTGTTCCCAATGTAACAGAAAGCAATGTTCCAGGATTAATCAAGAAACAATCTACACTTTTGTGTCGTGGTACACCACCTCCTGTTCCTCCAAACAAACCTATCATACCACCAAAAAAGAATCTTGTAAATTTAATTAAACAAATATCAGTTTCTGATAATGCTGTTGTTGCAGCTACTGCTGATAAAGAACAAAAAGACTCTCAACTCAGACACAATAATTTTTTGTCTAATGATATTCCTGCAGTTGATAAACAAGAAGAAACGATAGAAAATTAGAACTTTACAAATAGTAACATAATCATTTAAAATAATTAAATCATATAAAAATTATATTTTTTTATAATTGTTTGGTATAATTATATCTATGAAGAAAATGACAAACACCTAAAACATTTTTTACTAAGCCTCTTTTAATCTTAAATATTCCATATTGAATGAAACAAATTTTACACCAATTATTGAAATTTCCTTTCATTATTGATTTATTGCCTGTATTATATTTTATTAGTACTTAATTCATTTATTATTTCTGTATTATCTGTTGGCTTCTAATTGTTAAAAAGTTCCTAGACTGTGCATCTAATATAGTTTGATCGAAGATTTAAAATTAAAAATAATATTCTAAAATACGTTTTAGTAAACATGCTTCGTGTTTCATAATTTATCAAAGTTTAGTTACCATGTGTTAATATTAATATCTGGGCTATGCTCTTTTTTGATTTTACATGGTCAAATAATTATAATAATATAAAACTTAAGAAGTATGTTTAATAATTTATATTATTGACTTTATTGTATACTATAATAAAATAACTCATGAATAAATAACATTGTCTATAAAAATAGCATGTAGTCCCTAAGAAAATGATCATTACTGTTAAATATAATGAAAATGTCATCTTATTATCCCTTTCAAATTAAATAATAATGTGTTTTGTTTTAAATTACAATGAAAATTTAAATGAATAATAAATTATATAATAATAATTTAAAGAATAATAAATGACAACTACATATTATATTGTATACTTTGAAGCCAATTAATATTATATCAATAATAAATATCAATGCATATAGTTGACATTAAAACTACTTTTAATCAGTACTAGTATATATTTTGAAACAAATACTTATTTATAACTTGTATAAAATGCAATCTTTGTAAAATAATTTACTGTAGTTTTATCTAGTTTTTATCAACTTACCAAATGATTGCAATAAAATACATATAAATATATATAATTATGTTAAGGAATAATTTATATCTCTGAATTATAATTAGATATGTATGATAAAAATATTTATGTAACAAAAAGTATATTGTGGATTGTTGAAAACAAAAACTAGTAGCCAATTCATTTTATTCGTAATATAATTATATAATAATTAATAACATTTGAATCCTTATACAATTTAAACAATTATACATTTGATACAATTTTTTTTTTCTAATTTCATAATAAAATCTAACTTAATGAAAAATATTTGAAATAAGAATAAATCTAAAATATATTAAATTATCTTAGCAAACATACAGAAAATATATAGCAGATATCATATAAATTATTTCTCATTCAGTCTGATGTAGAAAAAACTAATGCAGTCCTGGTTGGCAAATACAACTGAAAAATATTTTTAAAAACCATATTAGTTCTTATAGGTTACAATACTTAATATGTTAAATTATATTATATTAATAATAAATTTTAAAAACAATAGAGAGAAATATAGAAATTACCAAATACATATAGAATAGATTCATATTAATCTTTTAAAATAAAATATTTTATTTTATAACTGTATACTAAATACAGATATATTATTAAAGTAAAACTTATTAATATATTTATTTATATTAATTAATTGCATGAACGTTATATTTAAAAAATATGCAATTTAAAATACAGTAACATTTTACATTTTTAAAGGTAAATACACCATTTAAATTAATTATTAATTATAAATGTCATATTTAAAGTTTTTCGTTTATAAAAGTGTTTAAAATATTGATAGCTGTATTTGAAATAGTAAAAACGGGACCCAAGTATGATACATTATATTATTTTTATTGAACCCGATATTAAATATAACTTGTTCTAGCAATGAACTTGCTGCTTTCTAAATATACCTAATTGTAGTACAAAATGCGTCAGATATTACTAATAAATTGTTTCATAAAATTTTCCTTTAAAAAGCTGTGCCAATAAATATAAATTTTTTTTTAACATTTAAGAATTGTTAGGTCCCATAATTTTATAGTAATTGTTGTTAGTTGAATTGATTTTATTTTTTTTATTTTTAGAATATTTTATGTAACATATATACGTAGATATCTTAGTCTTATATGAACTTGCCAACATTTTTCAAAAATAAACCTATTCATTTTATAATATTCTATAATACCTAGAGCAAATAGTGATTTAATGATTTTTTTATTGTACTATAATTTAATTGTACATTTTACAATGTGTAATAATTTTTAATTTAATATTAAAAATAATTTGTTTACACTTGCAAGTTTTGTTAATCGTTTTATGTATAAAATCATTTTTTTACGTTTTACCACTGATTATAGATAGTATCTATAATCAATGGATTTACTCATATACAATGTATGAGAATACTTTAACAAGAAGCTGTTTCTTAAAATTCAGTTTCTAACATAGTAGAATATAATGTTAATATTTTATTAGTATTTGGTATATCGATTAATACAAGTTCAAATATTAACTTACATAGATATGATTTTGTCTACCACTCCATTCGCCATTACTTGTTGTGTACACAATGTTTGTATCAATTCGATTATGTCCACCATATTCTGGATTATCACTATTTAAAACTATTTTCAACGAACCCGATAAATTCAAACCCACTTTGTAATCAGTAAAACTTTTGGTTGGGTGAAAATTAAAAACAAACAACAAACCAGCTCTTTCAAAAGCAATTATTTTGTCATCTTCGTGTTTTAAACTGACATATGCCTATGTAAAATTTAAAAAATTGTATTTTATAATTAAAAAAAAAAACATCGAAAATTTGATAATTACTTATACACTTACTGGATTATCACTCAACCATCCGTATTTATTTTCCAATCGATTCATACTCTTATCAAAATTGTTTAAAAATCTGTATTTTAATAATTCATCATCAACTAAATTCCATTGTCGTCTCGCATAGTGGTATGAACTTTGATTACCATCACGAGGGAAATCTAACCATTCCGGATGCCCAAATTCATTACCTTAAAAAAATAAAAAATTGTTATGATTTAAAAAGTAGAAAATTGAAAAAATACTTTACCAATGAAATTTAAATACGCTTCGCCACCAAGACTGTGGGTGATCAACCTAATCATTTTATGTAAAGCTATTCCACGGTCGATGATTAAAGATGGATCACTAGTTACAGACATGTGGGTATACATTTCTTTATCCATTAACCAAAATGCAATTGTTTTATCACCAACAAGAGCCTAGGATAAAGATAAAATTAATTTGTTATTACATATTTTCAAGCTTTCGTGTGAATGTACTTAAATGCACGGTATAATTAAGATGACCATATATTTTTCTAGTCGAAACGGGACAAAAAATAAATAAATACTTTTTTAAATATTTATATTAAAATACCTAATTATGTAATATTATGGTTTTAAGGAACAAAAATATTAAATTTTATTAAAAATATTTATTTTTATTTTTTATAAATAAAAAACCTCTACGTAAAGAAAGCGGTTGACAATTACTGTAATACTGAAATAATGAACAATGAAAAATAATTTTTTGTTTGCGCTGATATTGGAGTATTAAAACATATTAGGTTAATACGTCCATATTAATACATCGTTCACCGCAATATTTATTTTTACGAGTATATTTTATTAGTATAATTATACTCCAATACACCTACCACAGAGCCCCGATTCCGTACAACGTCAACTGTGCTATAATTCAGTATATACACGTTACATGCACACATAATAGTTAAATATAATAAAAACAATAACTCATCGATAGGTTAAAATTGAATATTGTTATTTTTTTACTATTTTCTGATAACAGGACATTTTTGTGTCCCGAAAATTTTCCTGGGGACAACGGGACGAAGACGCGAAAAACGGGACGTATGGTCACCTTAGGTATAATAATCAATCATGTTATCTATCTTTGATAAAATAGTATAACCGAAGTTGAGTAAAAATGTACAAAATAATAAAGATACAGATTCATTCCTTGTATTATGAAATAAAACATAAATCAATGTCTTTCTTCGAAAAAACATCGATTTAGTACAATATTATACTTGAGAATGAAGTATAATATAATCAAATTGCTTCGGGATAACATTGTTGTTAAAATAAAATATTTATTTTGAAATAAACCTGGTCGTGAGATTCTGCATAGGAAACGGTTTTTTCCATCCACCTGCGGTTTGTAAGTGTATGTACGATATTTCCCATGTTCCAGTCGTCATCTTTAACTTCCTTCAGTAGTTTTATCCACATGTCGGGTATGGCCATTCCTAAACGATAATCAAATCCAAGTCCTCCTTCACTGACAGGCCGACAAGTTGATGGCATCCCAGATACATCCTGCATAAAGGTGTATTGTAAATACATGTATACGTGTTAGAAAAACGTATTCTTAACGTTTTTCAAATATTACTTACTTCGGCTATAGTTATGCAATCGGGATAGAACTTATGGAGCACATAATTTGCCAACATCAAATAGACTAATGCATCGGTATCAACATTGAGACCGAAATATTCATCGTAATGGCCACTAAAACCTTGGCCAGCACCACGAGAATGATACAACATCGACGTAACTCCGTCGAACCTTGAATATAAACAAAACCAGATGCATATAGAAACCACATTTATTATTTGTATTTTTTTTTCTATACCTGAAGCCATCAAATTGATATTCTTCAACATACCAACGTAAATTCGACAACAGAAATCGTAATACTTCGTACCTGTAAACAATTGACGGTTTAAAATCGGTATGTTATCAATACAGTTATATTTACTCAGAATAATTGAAAAGTCTGCTGTCCCACAAGGGATGATTTCCTTTAGGTCCATCGTGGAAGTATCCCGCATTTGTACCGTCGAACTCGTTCAAACCATCTAACACATTTTTAGACGCGTGAGAATGTACAACATCTAACATCACATAAAGACCTTTACTGTGAGCTACATCAACTAGTTCTTTAAGCTCTTCGGGTGTTCCAAAACGACTGAAATTAATAATATAAATTGACATGATATTATGATAACATACGAGTACAACCTATACAATTAAGTATGTACAATTTTAACCATAATTTCAAACAGTGGCGTTATTTTTTAGGGGTGGGGGAGCGCAACTCATACAATTGCCACAATCTAGAGCTTAGCTATTTCAAATTCGGCTCATCATCAAAATATAAATAAGTCTTTTATAAAGCTGTACATGTTGTAAATAAGAATAATGAGACGTGTACTGTGCGGGTACTTATATATAAAGTACAAATCATTATATTTTTGGATTGATCTGACGTCCTTCTTCCTCTAAGTTAATCGGTACCTTGGTAAAATGAGCCGCCGAGTTGGCAATTTAATAAGATCGTGCCAACTGCCCTACTCTAGAAAAAACTAAAAGGACGCCACTAGTATTGAATAATATGTATCAAGGTATATAGATAAGATGTAAACTGGTGTACATAGAGTGATCGAGTTGGATTTTTTTCAATCAGTTTAATAAAACGTTAATCGGCATATAAAATGTATCTAGACAAACTATAAGATATATTTTAATCGAATAAAATATTAGAAACAGTTATAAAATATTGAATACCTCGAAGCTGCATAAAAACTTGTCACTTGATATCCGAAGGAAGCATAGTAAGCATGTTCCATAATAGCCATTATTTGAATTGCATTATATCCTACAAGAATACACAAATTTAAGTACGATTTTAAGTTACAATTATTATCTACACTATAGTTAATAAAATTACCCAAATCAATTATACGATCTAACATCTGATCTTTAAATTCTAGGTAGGATCCAACTTTATACTCTGATGTGGCGATTCCAACATGGCATTCATATATACGCAAGCTAGATGGTTTGGATACTTTAGGATATTTAAATTGATATACCTTAAAAAATACAATAACATTTCTAAATAAATATTTGTACTCAAATTTTAATAATCACCCTAATTTGGGTACTTAAATGTAACACAAACATAGTATAGAATTATATAAGCTAATAATAATAATTAAATCGTCTTCGGTTTATTCGGCCTTTAAGACCATCATAATAAATAATAAAAAAAAATAATAATAAAAATAATAAATAATAATACTTTAATAATAATAAGAATAAAATTAATAATTAAATAATAAAATAACAATTAATAAATAGTCAATACTCGTAAATTAATATTTAAATAAATAAACAAATAGATTTATATAATATATAACAATTATATAGTTATTTAATAATTTAGTTATTATATAATAGTACTATTTATTGATTTTTATATTGATAATTAAATATTATTGGCACTTACATCGTCAGAGGGATTCCAAACTCTGTGCTTAAAAGTAACCCCTTGATCACGGGGTGGTTGTACTACGTAAGTAGCCCAAGGTGATATACGATCTACTTTATGACCATGATGATTTTCAACGACAATCTGTAACAAGACCCATGGTTATTTAATATCTAACATAGGCGTGCACAGACCTATTTTTTAAAGTATGCAAAAGGCTGTCTTCTTTCTATGTAAGTTATTTTAAGCGTTCAAAATTCTGGTAAAAATATACACACAAATGTTTAGATAACTGTTTAATTTAAAATTTTAATTTTTCTTTAAAAAAAAGTGACCGATTAGCTATTTTTTTTATTATTATAACTGTTTTTGTAATCAAAATTTTAAATAAATAAAAAAAAAAAATTAAATATATAACACTTAAAATAGTTTGAGTTATATATTTAAATAGTGTAAATATACAAAATCATAGTCATATAATTAAATGAAAAAACCAAATAAATTTGAAAAATAATTATAATTAATCATAAATAATAATTCTGTATTCGGGTTTATTTTCGGAATTTAAATGTATAGCCATTTCTTGCTCTGTATTTGAAAATATTAAGCTATTTAATCTCTCTTGAAGCATAGTACTTCTTAATTTCGTTAATATATTAAATTGTTATTTAATAATAATAACTATAATAAGAACGTTAATATATAATTTGTGTTTTTAAAAATAAATAAAAATGTTTGGAACTGATTATAAAAATAAAATAATAATTTAAGTGTAAAACAAAACCATATAAAATAAATTTAAAAACCAAATATGTTATGCTTTTTATTTATTTTTGGTAGTTTTAGAAATAAGATTCTGTGTTCAGGGTATGCTGCTAGATATCCTACATGCCCCTGTGCATAGTTATTATATCTAATATATTTAAATATAATGATATGTTACACCACCTTTATTTCAGATAAGTGTTTAATAACCGGTGTCCCGTTACTGTTGGGTGGAATAGTTAATTCCCATTTGCCATACTCAAGTTTTTTGTATGGGTAATTTTCTCTATTCCAATCATCTGGAATTAAAATTATAATTCATTAAAATACATTTTCAAGTTTTCGAAATACCAATACAATGCATACATTTTAACCCTTGAAAAAACATAACAGAATAATTTGTTTATTGTTTTATAAGTACTTATAGCTAATTTTAAGACCTTAATTGTTAAGATAATATCATGGCTTAAGATTTTATTTTTATACGAATGTTGATAATTAACTGGGATAGCAAAGCGATAACTTTCATTTTCTACGAATATATTAAACATTAATAATAAGTGCTCATATTTTTAAATGGTGTTTAAAAATTATTATTATATATTATATACCTATATATAATAGATACCGCGATTATATTTTCAGAATATGTTTAAAATTTTACTAATTTTAATACGAAGAAGTATTTAGTGAAAAGATTAGAATGGCTAACTTTCGTGAACAACTGTATGAAAAACCTGATATAGCAACTATGGAAAAATTTAGTAAATTTAAATTTATTTTTCAATTAGTTATTTAGTCGATGCAAAAACTGATTACATATTGAGGTTCATAAAGTTTATGTATTTTCGTCTTTTCTCAAAATCTTCAATAGTATATTACGCTTCGGCAAGAGATTTACTTCATTATAATTTATATATTTTTGAAGAAGTTTAATATTCATATTTTGACTATTATATAAATTATATTTAAACTACAATACGAGTATACCATGAAAAATATGGGTACATACTAAAGTCACCAGTGAGGTAGATTTGTTTGGCTCCTGGAGCCCATTCTAAACAATAAATGGACCCATCGTTATTAAAATGAATGCCGAATTGCTTGTAACTAGTAGTAAATGATTCCAAATTTGATTCTTCTTTTACCCTGTCCAAGTAATCCAAAAAGCACGCGTACCTAAAGAAAAAATTGAGATTTTTAATAAACGTAATTTATTAATAAGGTATACTTAAAGTAGTTGCATTCGATAACACTTACACACATAATAGATTAAATAAAGTTAACAAATCACATGGATAATTATCGTTCTAATTCATACATAAGTCAATATATTGTTATTACGTTCTGAATTTGAATTACAAAAAAAAAAAAAAAATAAAGAATAATAATAATCATTTATTAATAATTTTGTATGCGATCTACCAACGATATTAGCGTAATATTAGAGTATACGCGTAGTTGTTATTGAAATAATGCCTAAATAGTATTGCAAAAGAACCTAGTGAAAAAGTATAAATAGTAAAATTATATTTTTAAATAATAATTAAATACTGAAAACTCGTTGCGCGTGACACACAACGACAGTACTGTCTTACCTGCGTTTGAATTCCTTTTCGTAAGGCTTCAGATAGGGATCGCGGTCCAGCTGATTCTGCAGTTCGGGCACCTGCACATCCATGGGGTCCATCTTGGAGTGTTTGCCACCCATGATAGTAACAGCGGCGAGCCGAGAAATTAGTTGGCAACGAACAACGGTCGAGAGAAACGGACAGACAAACGGACAGTGAGAGCGAGAGAGAGAAAGAAGAATTCGGTTATTTGGAAACTTTCCCGAGTTTTGTTTTGGTTTGTTGTGCAGTGTGCGGTTTTTGGCGGCGGACCAACGACGGCTACTGCTGTTGCTGTTATTACGTGAGAAATGGAATTCGGATAACCGCGCGGTTTGGTTTATAATAATAAACCGAACGTGGAAAACGATACGCCGTGTTCAGGTGTAATAGTGGTGGGGAGGGGGAGGGGGAAAAACCCTATTGAGAAAAAGTGCAACAAACAATATTACAAAACGTTAAAACTGTGTACGATTCAACCTGGGCGGATAAACACACGTCGTTCGTTGCATTAATATTACAACGTTATAATATATTGCTAGCGAGCGCAGAGTTAAATAATACGTAGCTCGGGTCTTATCGAACGAAGGTACACACACGGACGATAAAATACAACATTATTACATCGACCTTTAGCCGGCGAGCGCGAGAAACCCGGACCCCACTTGTTGATCATCCGCGCGCCGTCGTCGTCGGGTTCGTGCAGATAACGCGCAGCGCGCGCGTTAAGTCGTCTGCGATTACGGTTATTACTCACTTGTTACCATAAAACGTTGCCGCTGCAAGCACGCGCGCCTGTAATTTTAACGCGTATAATATTAATGTTCTCCTGGTCGTTTGTAAATCCGTACGCGCATTTCGCGTTCACCTCGGCCCGACAACAATGACCGAACACCCCTATCCACTCCCCCCCTCCAAACGCGTCGTATCGGCTTACTCGTTCCGGTGTCGTTTTCCTGCGACCGGGATCACTTGACCAGCACGCCGTTGACGAACACTCAGATGTTAGATGTAGATGTAGATGTGCAGATGTAGCATATAAAATTAAACAGCCCATTTTTAACAATCGGCCAAATTATTGTTGAACAGTTAAAATGATTGATCACATATATAGGCTGTGTAATAGTTACCAAAGTGGCTATAATAGTTAATAATTTTTTTTTTTCAACAATTGTCAAATGTTAACATACTTCCTTACATTTATTCACTGCTTTTGAAAACACCAAGTTACAATTACTATCAGACATTATAAGTTGTTTAACATAAAATCATAGAATAATTAGTCAATTGATTTATTTATTTTTCTTAATTAAATAAAAATTAGGTACTTATGATTTATACTAAATTATTAAACAATGAATAAGCTTGACCGGCACACAGACCAATCAATCGGCGGCCCAAAAAATGTGGCAGATGCAGCACATGAACCTTCTGTTGCACCCGCGTGTACGTCTATGACTACTACCTTACGTTCTCCCGAGCATCCATCCAGTTTTCGATTCATGACGAAATTAGTAATACAACAATTCGAATTTTAATGTAAAATGCAGAGTCCACGACTGTCAAGGCAGTAAAATATTGTGTCATGTTATATTATAGGCTTATTTAAACATCCACTTGACAATCGTATCACGAGGATGGGCCATATATATATGGGTCAAATATAGATTGTACACTAGGTTTTAATATCAAAACCCTCAATCACGGGAACACTATGAATATTTTACGTATATATATATATTTATGTGTCTATTATTGAAATATCCAGTTTTTAACAACTTTTCATATAAGGTTATAGATAAGTGTAGATAATATGCACATCGATAAATATTATCGGTGTGTATTTTTCACATGATTTATGGATTAATATATGTTCATAATAAATTAATTGCAATTATTAAGTTTTATATTTTTATCTATACTATTAGGTTTAAAAATATAAACACGTTGAATTGATAATGAATTGTCAGTTGATTTAGTCATTAGTAAAAAGTTTATGTATACATATGTATTTATGTATATGTATATTTATGTAGATATATCCGATTTGATGCAAAACCAAAGTCCAAGAACCATTGCCTACAAATAGCGCTATATTACAGTTTTTAATGAGAAACGAACTTTTAGTCAGAAAAACAACTGACATTTAATTAGATAAAAACTAATGAAATATCACAAGTTCTAAGTACAAAACACAACCACAAAATAATAAAGTTTTTATTTAGTTCTAAATAAATAGGTTTTTATATTTTTCATTTATAAAAAAATAACCATTAACAAGGCATTAGTGTAATAAATTATCTATACTTCATAAACTATACAACATTCATAACAATGTGATTGTTGAATAATTTAGAATGATTATTATACCTGAAACAGTTCACAGTTATAATTCATTAGTAAAATTGTTTATAGAAACATAATACACCTTATTAAATTATGAACATAAATTATTTTAATTTACTATTGGAAATAATATTACAGTGTTTATTTTTATGAAGTATATATATATATTGTTTATTATTTATATTTAATAATTTTAATGATGTATAAAATGGTTTACTACTGAAAAACTCAGTAACTAAACAAATTCCTTATTTACCCTGTTAAATTAATTAATTTAGTTAAATAATTATTGTAATAACTTAAATTATAATTATAATCAGAAGTTAATGTATTTATTGAGAATTTATTTAAACATTTTTGATAACAAAAAAGAATATTTTTTAATATATTTGAGTTCTATTAATTGCATTGTGTATTCAAACAAACAAATTAAATATTAGTCCATATTTATAAGATTATTAAAAATTATCATATATGTTATATAATGCTACATCATTATTTATCGTATTTTACTCGAACCTACGTCATATTATGTGTGTATAAATAAAAATCTAAAAAAAAGTATAATTTTTTTATACACGTTGATACATCAAAATATACGCAACAACTTCATTGGTTTCTGCAAATTTTATAATCAAAAGATCACGTTTTATGAATATTTGAAACCATTTTCACGTAAAATCGAATAATTTAATTTAGGTAATGTTTAGATTATACTATCATCAACTATATTTATTATTAACTCTAGTAAAGACTTAGTTTTTGTTGTTATATAAATTATAGTATTGTATTTGATCATTTTTCTTTTTTTGGTATTTTTAAAATATAATATGTAGATAAGTACTAGTTAATTGTTACTGTCCAATGTTTTTAGCCATAAATAAATTAATGTGAAAATTTTTTAGTGAGTAACGGTTAGCAATTAAATAGGCATTCATAGAAAAACATTCTTTAAGAATAAAATTATCAATTATCAATGTCTTATGATAGAAACGACGATGGACAAACTCGATGAAATAATGAACAGACTTGGTACAGTTCTCAAGAACGATTAAATTTTTCAATTATTTATCTAGATTTCTACACTTCAATGAGGATTTTATTATTTAGTTAATCTTGAAACGATGAGAAATAAAGTGGCCTAAAGAGATGATAAATACATCATATTAATACATCTACGAAGATACACCTTAGTGACTTACTAATAGGTAAATAAATGTCATAATAACGTACATGTGTATATTATATTTAAGTATAGGTATATAAAACACCATAACATTAAATATATTATATATACCGGATTATAAATTATAATTATAATAATTGTATTATTGTTATTATCGGCGTGAAAACAATTAGATATTATATAGGTATGATATAAAATATTATGATACACCTCTTATGCTTATAATTTATGTATTATATGGTAAAAACCGATCACCTGTACAAAAGTCAAATTGTAAAATGATTGATTTTATTTTATACTGACCGAATATTAATATATAGTAAATCATACTAATTTGAGTTGTTTTCGAATATTTGCAAGTTATAACATCAATGTATTATATTATGTTATGGTCAAATAAATTGTTTAATAAGTTTAATAGTTTAATTAAGCATATAATATAGAATTGTAGATTAATTACACGTTTGGATTTACGTAATCACAAATGAAAAAAAAAGCCATAAATAGAATATGAGATAAAAACATATACCTTGACTACCAGAACTCCCTTTACGTACCTATATGTGTAATTATTAAACGTTATCAATGTGATACACGGTTCGGATTTAATTACAGTTATCGAGAAAATGTCGATGAAATACTTGAAAAATAGATTGATGATAATAATTAATAAATAAATTAGTCCATAATAATTGCATATTAATACGTGGAATTGCATGGAAAATATGAATTGAATAAAATTAAAAAATTACATCTTATGCGTTATATATTTATAAGCTAAATCATATAAACAATCATATTTAAAAAAAGTATCAAAGTAAGATGATATAAAACTTGTAAGTTCCAGGCTGAGTATTTAAATGATATATTTTTAAAGTCAATCAAATTAGTAATACTAAGCACAATTTACTAAAAATTAAGAGACATTTTTAATAAATCTATTCAATTTAAAATCAAGTTAATTTCAAGATATTATTATATTATTAGAATGCATTTTTTTAAAAAAAAAAATTATATATTATATAATTTGTGTAAAAATCACGATAATCACTGTAAATGTTGTGAATTGTAATATTTTGGATTTATTCCAAGTATAAATAAATGGTATATTTTCTTAGTTTATAATATTAAATCAATTTAATTTACTTTCAATTTAAAGTGAAGGAAAATAATTTTAGAATAAATACAATTTTAAATTAGTGAATTAAGTAAATACATACAAATGAAATAAGACTTTTTAATTTAACTAAATTAAATAATTATTCGCTTGATGTATATAGTCCAGCTTTATTGATCTATATCA
Source organism: Sipha maydis (assembly GCA_034509805.1). NCBI lineage: Eukaryota > Metazoa > Arthropoda > Insecta > Hemiptera > Aphididae > Sipha > Sipha maydis. Next base: position 97,353 of record JASXSY010000843.1, on the reverse strand, counting down.
AATTATCAACATTTTTAAATACATAATAGTTTGTTTATATTAATTGCATGTTTTTCTATTCATATCAAATTGGTAAACTTGTATTCATAGGTTATATACGCTCTATAATATTATACTAGTGAAATGATATTAAGTAGTATAGTAAGCTTTTAAATCATTTAATTTCCTGTTTATGTTAATTTCGATGTGTAATTGATTTAGTAATTTATTAGTTTAAGTATAAAATATATTCATTTATTTGAATATGTGTAAGGTAATGAAGTAAATATAAATAGTTAAATTAAAAATTACAATAATAATAACACGAATAGAATAATAAATACTATTATATAACTTGTTATTTTTAAATTTTTTAGTCGGGTCGAATGTTAAATGACGGGATGTTAAAATATACTTAGTAGAGAATTATATGAGTTTTATGAAGCACTTGGTTTTGGTTATCTCTATAGAAATAATTTATTGTTTAGTATTAATAAGCTGTTTTTAATCACAAAATACTATCAAAAGTTTGTATATGCATAATGTTTCATATATCTACAAAATGTTATAAAAACATGAATAACACTTCTGTTGAGATAATATTTGATTACATTATGCAACATTTTTAGCTTCACGGGGTTTCTTCATAGTTAGAATTAGATTAATTTCACGAATTGCAGAGAATCACAATAATTGTCAATTATTGACATGATTAAAGGTTGCTCTACCTAGTCAATTGCTCGTGGATTATACGTTAGGAAAGAATATATTTACTATACTATTGACGGTTTTGTTAAATATTACTTGTATATATACGATATCGATATACGAATATCGTACATTCATTTTATTAGGTAATTTAAATATTCGTATAATACACACAGCAGTAGCAGCTAAAATTTTGTATCCAACTATGCAACTTGCAAGATTAGTATTATTTTGCTGGTACATTTTAAACAAAAAACACTTTTATAAATAATTCATTTTTTTATGATTATTTGCTATATTATTAATTTTAATTTTTGTTGTTTTGAAAACTATAAAAAAAATTAATTTTTTTCAGGTACGAGATTGCGAGTCATTCTTAAATATAATATTATTTATTTTAATGGTTTTTTTTAGTCACACTTTGATATGTTTTTTTATTCTATATTTTATACTAATATATAGTTTGTCTACACATTTGTTGAATTCTATTGATTTTAAATTGAGTATAAATCGCAGAAAAAGAATAAATATTTAATTGATTATACGATTACGATATTAAGTCTGAAGTTCAATTACCGATAATTATATTATTTTGTTATTTTTAATATGAGTATTTAAGAAAATTTAAGTTCATGTAGGTACACGTAAGAAGAATAAACTAATTTATTTGATATTTTCAAAAAATGCAAAAACATTGTGTCGCGTAAAATTGTTAAAAATACAATATTTTATTATTTAAATTTTGCACATAAACTCGTAAGTATTTTTAAACCATTTATTTTAAATTTTGGAAATATTTAACTCAAATATATGTGTACTGGCATTTTAATAAAAATAAATAAATCTTAGACATAATGTGTTCGCTTTTAAATTAGACGGTGGGTCGATAATTATTATTCATACGATTAAATTAGAAATCAATCTAATGTTAGAGAAGTTTGACAATAGTATCTATTATGTGAACTTAAAACACATTATATTTACCTATATCATTTCTTAATAATATTAAACAAATAATGTAATCATCTAACTATTTTTTCAACGAGAAACGTCCAATAATGTAGTACTCCAATAGAACTCTATATTATATATAACGACATCTAGTAATAGACTTTTTAATTAATTTGCAACAATGTACTAAAGTATACTTACATATAGATCCAGGCTTATGAAACATAGTAGTATAATATATTCGTATGACTATTAATTTAGAACAAAATAAACTAATTTTCTTTCTAAGTATTGCCAAAATGATTACTCAATACATTTTATTAATTATTTACTATAAAGAATTACATCATACATCTACGTGTACATTTATTATACTTTTACAACTTTTATAATTATTGTACTTTCTACTGAGTTTTTCATCTGAAAAACCTAATTCTAATGGAATGCTGTCTTTTGAAGTGTTCTACCTTATTACTTATTAACATTTTAGTTAGATTCTGTGGTATAAATATATTTTAAATGTATGATATCCCGATCATGTACTTGTATCTATCAAGTGAATATTTTAAATATCCCAATGTCTTCGACTTAACTGTTTAGTCTGTTTGGGGATGAAGAAGGTGGGAATTTGCCCTTGTTTGATTTTAAAAGCAGTCCGATAGGTTGGTGCCGGGATGTTGTCGTTTAATCATTATTATATTTTATTAGCACAAAAAATATGCCTATTTTTATAGTATTTTCAAAAAATATTATATCGTGTACATATTAAAATATTATTGTTATAATGTTAATAATTGAAAGTTGGAATACATTTATATTTAAACACATGCGGGGACGTACATTTATGTGTGTATGAATGTGTGTGTGTGTGTATTTTTTGAGGGAAAAGAACATAATGTTGTCTTATGCACAACACAATAATAATAGTTAATATCATAATCCCGTATAGTTTTAATTCTAAAATTTAAAATTAATATAAATTCTAAAAACAATAATCAATTGGTACTCTTATTTATCATTGATCTTAGACCTCAATTAATTTGTGATAGTTGTGTATTGTAAACTCGTAAACTGTTCCGTATTTTGTTAATATTTATTAATTAATTATGATGCACTTGATATATTTTCAAAAATGAAAAAAAGAAGATATCCTTTAATAAACTAATAATATTTGTGTTAATCAATAAAAATTATCAATAGCTTACAGAGTTTTAATTGGTATAGGTAAGTAATTGTTTTTATAAAATATCTGCTTCATTATATTTGCAAATTATGTTGTTACATAGTAAAAAGTGTTGTAACAATAAAAGAAAAAATATTTAAATCTTAAAATAAGTGAAGGTTGAATGGTAATTTGATAAAATGTAAGTAGATATTTTCTTACAAGTAATTTTTTTTTACTCATTTTGGCCGGTCAAAACCTTTAATCCCCTCTATTGAAAACTGAAAGGGTGCCACTGGCAATAATTGGTTTATAATTTTAATTCTACATTTTATTACATTCTAACTATTGTTACGGCTACATTATGCAAGCCTAACACTCCTCAGTTTTTTAGCCAAATAGGCATAAATATAATTCAAATAATTGTACGACAGGGGGAGACAGCTCACGACGTCAACGGTAAATATTAATGCGTATAACTACAGTTGACATACGAGTATAACCATCTTAACGCGAGTAACTTAAAATCTTATCAATACTAAATACGTCGTGTGTGTCATCTCCGCCTGTCATTCGGACCATCATTGTTCAACGCTGTGGTCCAATAATCAGGTGTATATATTTTATTTACTATATTTATATTTAAGATAATAAACATCATTGTGTTGCTCATATGGTAATTATATATTTTACGAGATTGACGAGCCCTTGGAGGCTTTAAATATTAATCAGGGAACTTTAGAGTATCTAGAGCAGATAGTCTAGCCAGCTATATCGTAAAGATTCCACTAGATAACTCTATCGGCGGACATTCGTATTCGCTAACGAATACCGAATAGTTCCGTTACACTATCATGTTATCTATGGTATCTAAATCATCTATCGTCACTGCTCGTCTAACGACTTATTTACATTATTCGTAAACTGTGGAAACTCGGAAACAGAAAGTAATTGTCCAATGCCTAAGTATTCTAAAATTATAATGGTGTTGATGTTCGTTGCATTACGTGTGATTTGTGTGATTATGAAAACAACGCTAGAGTGCGCCAGCTAATGTGATAAATTGGAGGGTTTATGACTATCACCAACCACCGGGTCAATTGTATTTTTACATTACACATTATGCGTTTTACTAGATTGATATGTATTGAAATTGGTTACCGATGATTAATACAGATGTTATACGTGCTCAGTTAGAAGCTTTATGTAATCCCATAATATTCCTTTCGAACTTGTAATGTGACGCAATAAACAAATGTTTATAATAAACAGAAGATGTTTTATGCATGGTTTATTTTACCGGTAGAACGAGTAGATTTCAAATAATTTTCTTATAATAGTTCGTTAATGTTTAATGTTTAAGTTTTGTATAATTAAAGGCTGTATACAATTTTCAAGTAGATTGAAACATCAAGTTACGGGTGTAATATTATTTATTAAAAAACCTTGATTTGTGTAAAAAAAAAAAAAAACCATATAATTGCCTAATCATCCAACAATCAAAAGAGGTAAACATTTGTCAATTGGTTACAAAGGTACTTTGAGGCTAGATTAATTTACAACTTTTTCAACAGCTTACTTAATAATTACGAAAAATTGACAAAAAGTTATATAAAACAGTAACATTTATGACATATTGATTTTTAAAAATATCGACTTGTATTTTAATCAAAAATAGTAACCGTTGAGGTATGAAATTTTTACTGAATGCTTGTATCACTGTTAATAATACATTTTATAATTTTCAAAACATTTTTATTTATTTTTTTGATCCATTTTTAGAATGTTAATATTTTCTTTTTAAGAATATCGGTAAAGTCATTTTAGTTTGACAAAATGTATTGACAATTTAAATTTAACAATATTTCTCATAAACTCTTTTACTGATTAATAAAAAAAAAAATTGAGTTTAATTTCAAAAAGGAGTTTTACAAGCGTTTAAATATTAAATTTTAACAAAACCATAAAAATCACCAAAATCAACTACATTGTTGTAGTTAAAAATGCATGAAACTTTCAATATTTTATACTTATGGTTAGCAAATTAGATCCAAGATTTTATATTAGATTTTTTTATTAACAAACAGACTTTCCAAAAAAAAATAAATATATTTTGACGAATCGGATATTCAATGAATTTCCATTGAAATTAAAGAACATTAGTTATTTAGTTTTTATCCTTTAAATATTAATTGTAGCGATTCGAAATATTCAATGAGCATTATAAAGACACTTCATAGTTGCGAATTATTTGTATGAAATTTGTGCTGCTTATTGAAATTTTTGATTTTTTCAAACTTTAAAAGCTTTTTTGCAAAAATTTAATCATCTTACTAAGACATTTGGTTTTACTACTATATATATATGGATAGATATAGAAGACTGCAGAAATATAAATTAATCTACTTGACCTCTTTCACTCATAATTATTTTTTTGAGAGTATTAAAACGTTGGTTTCTATGTTTTAAAGATCAATACGCCATCCACCTATTTTTATTTATTTTTTTTTCATATAGGTATAACTCATATTTTAGTTCTTAATTTTAAGATTATTTTTTGAGTCATATAAATTAAGTTAATTTAAATATAGGTATTAGTTTTTTTATTTTAAAAACATTAGTCATCATTTAGATGAATTAGATAATATTGTTTATACATTTTGATTTCTAATTTTTTGCTTTTTATTGTAAATAAATGTTAATATTGTTAGAAATGAATTTTCAAATTTTAATTCAAGACTAAATAATTTATTTATTGGTACTTGTGCGTTATCGCGCCTACTTTATGGGTTATAGCGACGCTGTTTAATACGCGATTTTATTTTTAATTTTATTTTTTCCAGTGTTACAGTATTTGCGTGTGTATTTTTATAGACTGGCTGGGTAACTTTTAGGACACTTAGACATATAGTGACAACCAGGCACGTACACAGAATACAATTTCGGGGGGGGGGGGGGGTATAAAATAAAGCAATACAAATTGTACAGTAACATAATAAAACAATTTCTTCCTACTTACTCATTATTTTTAATGTGACAATTTTTATGCTAAATATTCAACCTTGATATATGTCATTTGTTCAGTGTTTAGAAGTAAGTACCTATATTTAGGAAATAAGAATATTAGGAATAATGATAGTAATAATAGTAAATAAAACTTTAAATAATATGTATTACGAACGTCGAACAGAACAGAAATTTATTTGATTATTATATGCACACACAATTAGGTACCTAGGTATATTAAACTTTTAAGTAGATAGTAGAAAAAAATCAAACAATTTATAACAATTTATAACAATTCAATAGAAATTGTTGGTGAGCGATCGAGTACGGAAATAAGATAAGATAAGATAAGATTATCCACAAAATATGAGTTTTCTAGGTATATCGCAGATCGCAATTATACGGTTCTGTGTACTGTGTTCGTGCGTAGTCCTCAGTAATCACCTCGATCATTCAACTATTAACGATATAGGTATAAGATTGTATTTCATACCAGTCTAATAAACAGTAAAAAACAGTCAACAGCTAATTATAAAAATATTTTATAATACTAGGAGTATAATAAATTTGACTTGATTTTCCAAGAAATTATTTCGGAGGGGGGGGTTGAACTCCCAAAACTCCCCCTTCCCTGTATACGTGTCTGGTGACAACCACGCTGTCACGCTGGTAGCAGTAATAACTTATTGTATAGTTAGGATTATTTGGTAGTGGATCTGTGGAGGAATACACGTATTGAAGACCAGTTCAACGTTTTACTTAATAGTATTGCAAAAAATTTGTGTCACCACAAATCAATTTTTAAATTTTTACTATATTTTATTTTATTTTATTTATTTTATAAATTTTACTCGTAATTGTTGACGTATAAATTTGACATATTATATTATCGTACACAGGCCCGTGCGCAGGGGGAGGGGGGTTCTAACCCCCCCAATCGAGAATTTTTCCACATAATTTTCCACTAGCAATAGTCCTTATTCTACGAAAGTCAAACCGACTTGATAATAAATATTTTGTTGTCAATTTTTGTTTCTCAATCTCTCAAATTCTCAACTTTCTCGATCTTGTGCACATTTTAGATTCTGAACGGAGTGAAGAATGTATTGATTTTACAATGATTTGTGTTTTTTTTTTTTTTTTTTTTTTTTTTTTTTTTTTTTTTTTTTTTTTGTGTCTGTCGACACGTTTTGGGGCAGTAAAAATGCTTCGATTGCCTTATGTAGCAACTTTTCTAAAAGAAAAGTGAATCTATTTGGTACTTTGGGGGGTCAAAAGTTAAAAATTTCCAATATTTTTTAAATGCGACGGGAAAAACCCTAAAAAAATTTGGGAAAAACGGGAGTTTTTACGCAAAACCAGTTTTCGACATAATCAAATTTTTTATTTTGCTATAACTCAAAAACTAATCAATGTAAATACTTGAAATTTTCACCAAATGTTTAGATTAGCGTTCTCTATACACCATTAAATTTTCAAAGTATTTTGACTTTTATTAAGCTATTTATAGACAATTGAAATTTTCAATTTTTTTAAGTATTTTTTTTTTAAATAACGATAAAATTTTTTTGGCTGCCTAGAAAATCTTGAAAATTTAATACAAGGTTTCTTATAAGTTGTTCCTTAACTGATAAAAAAAAATCTAAAATCGTAAGTCACAATTTTTTTTTATAAGTGCTCAAAGTTCCAATTTATACGAAATATGTAAAAATCACGATAATTTGCAAGTTATTTTGTAGATAAAAATTCATAAAATGTTTTCTGTTCATACTTAAGGTTCAACATTTTAACACGAGGTTATCTATAAGCTACTCTTCAAAAATCTTTAAAAAAATTTCTACCGGAAACCGGAATTAGAGGAAAAAATTATATGACTGTTTGAAATTTAAATATTTACGAAATTGCATAAAATAGCGATTTATTCTCAAACGATTTTAAATATTTTTTTATAATTCAAAAAGTATAAGTCGCAGATTTTTGAAATTTCTACCAGTTGTTAAGATTGGTATTTCCTTTATGTCATATTTTTTTCAAAATATTATATTGATTTTTAAGCCACTTATAGGCATTTAAAATATTCGATTTTTTTACATTTTTTTTTTTTATAATCGGTGATAAAAAAAATTTGGCTCGTACAAAATACTTGAAAATTTAATAGAAGATTCCACAGAAGTAGTTCTTAATGTCATTCAAAAATTATTAAAATCCATAGGCACAATTTTTTTTTATAAGCGTTTGAACATCGAATATTGACAAAAAATTACATGTAAAATATAATATAATGTATAATATTCTAGACTGACAAAGATATCGGTTTTTTTTTTAAAATGCTCTAACTCAAAAACAAAAAACCACAACAACTTGAAATTTTCACCAAATCTTTATATTGACGTTTTCTATACATGGTTAAAATTTCAAAGTATTTTGACATATTTTGACTTATTTATAGACAATTTAAATTTCCGGTTTTTCTAAATTTTTCGTTTAAAAATAAAATATACTTATATAATATTTATAAATAACATTGTATTATATTCTAGACTAACATATCATCTCCGTTCAGAATCGTTTTTCGTATACAATGATACCTATCATTGAATTCAAATTTAACAAATCCATTATAATGACCTATCCTATGAAGAGTCGCAATCCACCCCCAAGTGTACAGCAGAGCGAGGCCCATCCGGTTCTTTTTTTTAAATTTTCCTGCCTTTTTTACCTCCTTTTATCTTGCCTCTTCGGAAGAGGCTCTTCCCCAACAAAATGAAGAATTTCAATGAAGAATCCTGCGCTCAATTGTTTGAACCATACTCTTCAATTTTGCGGGATGATTCCCGTGACATCTGGGTAAACGAAGTCAAACTGTGGCGTCAACGCATCGCCGGAAAGAACGTTAAAAATTCGCTTGAAGCACTCCATGTGTGCAATGGAGATGCGTTTCCAAATGTTCATCAAATGCTTCGCATTTTAGCAGTTCTGCCTGTAACGACAGCGACGAATGAACGCTCTTTTTCAACATTGCGTCGCCTCAAGACTTACTTCAGGTCAACAATGTCTGAAGATCGGCTGAACGGATTAGCTTCGCTCAATATACATCGCGATGTCGAGGTCGATCCGCAAAGAGTTTTGGAGAAGTTTTTTCTACACCTCGCAGAGTTAATTTATTATATAATAACTGAATATCAAGTCAAGACACAATAACATGTCTTCATTTATAAGAAAAGTTTCTTATTATTTTTTATTAACTTCATAACCTAACATGATACACATATGTCAAAAACCCCCCATAAACGAATTCTGCGCACGGGCCTGATCGTACATTTTATTTTATTATATTTGACATATTATTAGGTATCATATTATCAATAAATACATTGACATTAGCTTTGGGTAGTTTTGAATTATTATAAACGTAATGAAATTATGTTGCGTAAAATAATATGCATTCGAAATCAAAGTAGTCGCGACAAGTCGGTGATAACGCACAAGTACCAATTTTTTTTTTTTTTTGATTAATTTATTAAAAGCCATGATGTAATACGATTTTGACATAATTTTTGTGTAGTCAACCTGATTATATTTAAATAATTAAAATAACCATTGTATTTGAGAAGGATTCAAACATCAAATTCAATACGTCCCTAAAATTCGTTATGTATCCAATATAACATCGTTTAGTCCATCATATGCCAGCATAACAGTTGCTAAACCAATATCCAATACTTTTGGTTAAATTTTAAGAATTTTAAACAAATTCAAAAATTTATTAAATCCTTTAATTTCTCTTCTTACTGTTCTTTTAAACAAACTCACAATAAATTTCCCATAATTGTCAGTTATATCACTTATCATCTCATAAAAATTATCATTATCTATGTTTAACAATAGTTATATTGTTTATCAAATAACTGAAATATTTAATTACTTAGTCAATATTGTGGCATTTCATATATTTAATAAATGTCATAAGCTACATTATATTAAATGTTACAATTTCGTAACAGCATTAATTTGCTGAAATATTTTAAATTAAATAAATATAAAAAATGATTCTGAATGGAAATTGATTTCATGTAATTAAAAATTAGTTCATATTATAAAATAATCCCATTGTTATCAAAATACTTTTACCCGGTGACTGTCGAGATAGCCCTAGATCGGTACTGTTGTATTTGTTAAAATTTAACTGGTATTATACATAAAAAGGCCAAATTATTAAGGGCCTTATGCAATTTTAGTAATATTTTAAATTGTGGTAATAGTATAATTAATCTTTACACTTTTGTGTTAATAACACAATAGTTATCAATTATAAGTATTGATTATTATATTATATTTTCTATAAATTTAGTAATTACGTGATTCAAAGTTTTTTATAAGTTAGATGTTATAATTAATTACTTTTATAGTAAAATAATGGCTTTGATATTTAAGTTTCTAGAGTACCCTTCAACTTATTAGTTTATCGATCAAAATAGAGATTAACGTTCATTTTGAGCAGTGTACTAAGAACAAGGCATGTTTGGTATAAAATGATTAGAAAGAGAAAGAGAGGGAGACAAATTAAGGTCAAACACATAATTTATAGTTCCGACAGACCTGGAAATAAAGAATTATGTGGTCTTTTGGAGAGAAAAAATTGTACTTGAACAATTAATGTAGCCTGAGGGACTTGTCTTTTAAATTGTGGGAGGTTAGCGGGTATAAACGGTGTACGAAGATATTGGACCGGGAAAGAGGAAGATGAACAAATGAACTTCTTTTTAACCACGCGAATAAATTAGTCACCCACGACAAACTATTGGGGGAGGAAGGTAAAAAAATGGGGAATAAACGCATTTAAAAAAATAAAAATAAAAAAATAAAATAAAAACAACAACAATAACAACAACAACAGCAGCAGCATCAACGAAGAATAAAACGGAGAAGGGAAGTCGACCGACCGACAGGTACATACCAGATAGGTAGATTGTGTAACCAATTCCTGAGCCAAGAGGAGAATAATCTACCGGCACCCTTAACCTGCCACCGCTCTGTCCTGGAGTGGGGAGACTGTAATTCGGTTAAAAAAAAACATTGCCCTTTTAACTCCATAAATTCGCCATCCTTGACAGCGACTCAGTAGAAAATTTATGTGTGTTAACGTAATTTAACTCTTCGTACATTTTAAATGAGATCCGTTTTATACAAAATTGCTTTCGTGGAATTATGTTAATATCCGAATACAGGATGAATAAAAATATTAACAGCACGAATATTACTACTTATTTTATCTTCTTAAGTTCTATTTTCGACGAATAAAAAATATAACGTTATGGTTGCATAAATATAGTTTTGAAATGTCACAGTTAGTTTAAATAGATATAAACTTAATTCGTCTACTCACCACTCAGTGATTCTTATATCAGACAATAATAAACGTATACCGTTTAATTTATGGGATTCTTTATATAACGGTTATATAGAAAAATAATTTGATTAAAATAAAAAAAAAAAAATTATAAACATAGTTTCTATTTCAAACAAAAGCATCATACTGCAATAAAAGAAATTATTATAAATGTTCAATACACAATAAATTGTAACTGTAATTTCGAACGATGACAGTCTTACAATCGAAAAGTCATGAAATAAAATGTATAGTATGTTGTAAAATAAATTATTGTTTTGTTCAATTCAAAACCAATATTAACTACTTATTTAAATACACATTAATTTTGTATATATTTTACATCATTCGTAATTTCATCAAGTTCATAAAATATATTATTATTATTATCTCTTTATATTAAAAAAATACAACTGCCTATATTTCAGGGTTGACATGTTTAAAACATGTTTTAAACATCTAAATTAATCAAACAGGGTTTTGTTTAAAACGTTTAAAACAAATGATTAAAACACCAAAAAAAAAAAGCCGTCCCTATCTTCGGAGAGACATTTTCCCGTCATACTTTTTAAAATACGTAGATTTTATCTCATTGTACACATTACGTGTGAATTTAACGATACAATTATAAAAAAAGAACCGGATGGGCCTCGCTCTGCTGTACACTTGGGGGTGAAGTGCGACTCTTCATAGGATAGGTCATTATAATGGATTTGTTAAATTTGAATTCAATGATAGGTGTCATTGTATACGAAAAACGATTCTGAACGGAGATTTTATGTTTGTCTAGGATATAATACATTGTTATTTATAAACATTGTAAAAAGTATATTTTATTTTGAAACGATAAATATATTTTTCAATTAGGATGGGTTGGCAGTTGCATACAGCGATATAGTTTGTCAGTCTAGAACATTCTACATTATATTATATTTTACATGTAATTTTATGTCAATATTCGCTGTTCAAACGCTTATAAAAAAAAATTGTGCCTATGGATTTTAATAATTTTTGAATGACATTAAGAACTACTTCTGTGGAATCTTCTATTAAATTTTCAAGTATTTTGTAGAAGCCAAATTTTTTTTATCACCGATTATAAAAATAAAATGTAAAAAAATCGAATATTTTAAATGCCTATAAGTGGCTTAAAAGTCAATATAATATTTCGAAAAAAATATGACACAAAGGAAATGCCAATCTTAACAGCTGGTAGAAATTTAAAAAATCTGCAACTTATACTTTTTGAACTATAACAAATATTTAAAATCGTTCGAGAATAAATCGTTATTTTATGCAATTTCGTAAATATTTAAATTTCAAACAGTCATATAATTTTTTCCTCTTAGTCTGGTAGAAATTTTTTTAAAGAATTTTGAAGAATAGCTTATAGATAACCTAGTGTTAAAATGAACCTTAAGTATGAACAGAAAAAATTTTATGAATTTTTATCTACAAAATAACTTGCAAATTATCGTGATTTTTACACATTTTATACAAATTGGAACTTTGAGCACTTATAAAAAAAAATTGTGACTTACGATTTTAGATTTTTTTTTATCAGTTAAGGAACAACTTATAAGAAACCTTGTATTACATTTTCAAGATGTTCTGGCCGGCCAAAAAAATTTAATCGTAATTTTAAAAAAAAATACTTAAAAAAATTGAAAATTTCAATTGTCTATAAATAGCTCAATAAAAGTCAAAATACTTTGAAAATTTAACGGTATATAGAGAACGCTAGTCTAAACATTTGGTGAAAATTTCAAGTATTTACATCGATTAGTTTTAGAGTTATAGCAAAATAAAAACGTTTTTCGCGTCGCATTTAAAAAATATTGAAAATTTTTTACTTTTGACCCCCCAAAGTACCAACTAGATTCACTTTCCTTTCAGAAAAGTTGCTACATAAGCAAATCGATGCATTTTTACTGCCAAAAAAGGTGTCTTCAGACACAAAAATAAAAAAAAATAAAATAAAAAAAAAATTAAAAAAAAAATAAAATAAAATAAAAACACACATCATTGTAGAACCAATAGATTCCATCACTCCGTTCAGAATCTAAAAGAAAAATGAAAACTTAGTATCATAGAAAACGTTACATGTATATTGAATGTGTCCAAATATTTTTATTTTTATTATGCTTTGAACAATATCAAATGTTTTTTAATTTAATTTTACGCAGTATAATGACATATACCTAGTTAGATTTTTGAAGATATTCCTATTTATGTCAGTTTTGTTTTCCAAAAGGCATAAATCTAACTCAGTAGTTTTATGGTTTTCATACATCAATAAAAAGGCGAAGGTAATATAACAAGACCATCAAATTCTTCCTACTTGTAATTATGGAAAAAAATAAAATGACAACCTTATAATATTATAGAAGCATTGTAAAACTTTGTCAATTACTTAACTCTTAAATAATGATAGCATTATTTTTTAGAAATTATAATTTAAAATTGAATATTTAAGTTATAATAGTACGTGATATCATTATAATTTGGATTTATTCTAACACTATCACCATCGTTGTCCTTATAATAACTATACAGTTGAGGATATAATAATGTGGAGTGAGACAAAATGAGACAAGTACGGGACACAAGGATACTAATCTCTGAAAATCCCAAATTGAATAAATATAAAACATCTATCTGGAGAACCATCCCCAGTCGGTTACTTAAAATCTGACAAACAATAACTATGTTCACTATATATCGAAACTTGCAATCACGAAATAAAAACATTTCTTTATGACGAAAACGAAAAATGCTCACTGCTCAGACAGAATACAACTAAAGGGTGGGTAATATTTAGTTTGAAAGCTAGGTACTGTGAGTACTACGTTCGGAAAACTTACTCTAAGATATTAAATTCTCTGTTTTACCCCTTTTGCCTATTACATTCATGAAGTCCCCGAGGATAACTTACCTTGACCAATGCTCGAGGGGATCAACAATTTCTGATAAAGATATGGTACAACTTCTTTTTTTCTTTTTCTTATATTTTCTAGTTCAAAGTAAACAGAAATCTATGTGAAGACCGCGTTGTCGTTCGATGTAATAGCTTATTCTGTTATTAATTTTTTGAAATTGTCTCGATTGCCATTATCTATAATGGAAAATGTAATATCTTCATTTTAGTTATAGAAACAAACAGTTTTTACAACACAATGCTATAAACTTCAATTGCAGGGTCTTGTGCGGTCTATTTTCCCGCTTAGCGATTTATTTAAAACAGTAAACTAAATGAATAATATTGATATATTTTAATTAAACAATACTTTTCAAGATTGGTTCTTGAGCTTGGGTATTACATTTTACATATTTTCTTCGGCGGATATCGTACCGAAGTGTTTATTCAGTATATTTATATGCACTGTAATAATATTATTGAATTAAAACTAATTGACCGTTTTATTACGGTACGAAATAAAATTAATTTATACTGCAACGCAAATCGCGTTTCACTTTAAACTGTATTTATTATTTTATACTTCTACATTGTATATAACTACAATATATATATTGTATTATATGGGTTTACCATGACGTTCGCTTATTTGAAACTTGTTCGCATTTGCTGTCATATAACGAGAAATAACTAATAATTGTATACAATAATTTTGGCGTATATTTTCTACTTTGAAATTTAAGAATACAATTGATTACGCAATCGTTTCACCAAGAATCGAGAATGTATTTAATTATTTTATAATTTTAAAGTTGTAACAAATTCATACTTAGTGAAAATCACTTTCAATATATTTGTTTATGTTTTGAAAATTACGAACAAATATCTAAAACTGACATATTTGTTCGTAATTTTCAAACATTTTAGAATAATAATTTTCTATACACGGTTTCATCCCGCAATGAAATGCGGTCTTTAATCACAGCAATCGATTGGTGGCAAGTATTATTGTAAGTGTGTATTATTCACAACCAATATTGTTTACTCACGTCCAATGAATTTACACTAATTATGAATTGTTTTATAGTCGCTAATAATTGAAAAACTGATTGGCTTCCTAACAAACGTGACGGCGCGTGGTTACGGCCAGAAGCTGAGTGCGGGTAACTACGTGAATCAGCTCATAAATACCTTTTGGAAAACTTCGGATCACTATATAGGTATATGGGCTTAAGTTTATTTACTCGGTCATACTATGCATACATTATACACTCTATCGATTTTCCTATTCAAGTTGCGGCAATTTATTCGCCACGTTAGCAATTTTGATCGATGCAACAATATTTACGCGCTTTGTTACGTCATTACTCACTGCCGCGTATACGTTCTCATGATTGTTCGCGTTATTCTATACGTTTTCATATTCTTTATGGTATAAACCATACACATAGCTGTAGTGATTCAATTGAGGAAAAAAGAAGGTGACTTTCATGGCGATAAAAATTAGATTTACCTGACATTATATGCCACAAGGAGAGAGGTAACCTAACCTAACCCCGACATTATTTTTGCCATTGTTTCTTTTAATTTGATAAATAAACAGAATTCATGTTAATCTGATGAAATGTGTTCCTTTTGTGTTCAATTTGATTAAGTCCCGTTTCACACGGATCACTTTCCGTGTCACCACGCAAACCATATAGTTTTCACACGATAGCCACATGGTAGCCACAAATGTATTTTTTAATATATTATAATTGACTGACAGTTTTTTGCAGTGGCATATTTATGCGGTGCCTAAATCATCACCCCGGGCCCTCAATGTATAAGAGTCTGGTGGCACAGTCCTTGTACTTATTATCATCACATTAAAAAAAAAAAAAAAAAACGCTGGTAAAATGATTATTTTAATTAAACAATAGCTTAAAATGTTAATTTTTAAAAATAGAATAATGTATAAAGTATTGTTTTAAAAAAAGTCAAACTCTTTCATTAGTATCACTATTATTTAATTTAATTTACGTGTTAAAAAAAGCCTCTTACTCCCAAAGCCCATCAAATCTTACGCTACTCCACTGTGTGATGCATATTATTATTTGGTTTTTTGGAAAAAAATAATATATTCGATAATTTATGTTCTTACAAATAATAATAAGATAGTAGTAATAGACAACCTATTATGCTTGTGGATTTTCAGTATTGTTGCCTGTAGAATGTTCAAGAAATAAAATAAAGAAGTAAAATATTCACGAATTTTCTAGACTTCCGTATAGAGTATAAATAGGGTTCAAGATAAACATACAACGATACTTTATTTTCATCTTTAAACATATTCGCATCTACAGTGTGAATATTCTGTACCCTGTGTGAAACTTAGAGTAATGAAGTAGTTAATTTCTATACGATTTTTTTTTCATCCATCGTAAAAATATCAACATATTTGCTATATCTGCATACTATAACGAGCTATTACTGTGCATGCCATCAGCCATCCTTTTTATGCTTTTGGGAATGATCTAGAAATATTCCAGAATATTCTATTTCTCGAACTTTCGGCTACCTGTAGCTCCTACTTCTTCGGCTTGTGGTCGTTTGTGGTGTGGTCTGTATGAAATTAATGTTCTGTTTCAATGTACAGTGAAACCTCCACTAACGGACACCTCCCAATAGTGGACATTTCTCAATGGTGGACGTTTTTTTGGGAACGGGGACATTTTCACTACTTTTCAATAGAAAAACCTCCGAATAGCGGACACTCCGAATAACGGACATTATTTTAATAGGGAATTTTTAAAATAATGGTAAATCCCTAATCATTATTTGAAAATAATACGTATTCACATTCGTATGTACTCTTAAACATACATACAAAAGTATGTCAGTTAGTGACGGTTTTCGGCGCGATGACTACGTTAAAACGAAAGCGGTTGTCGCTTCGCGAAAAGTTGACATTTTAGATTACCATAAAAACAACGAAAACGTAGGAATTCGTGCACTCGCAGAAAAGTTTCAAGTAGGAAAAACACAGATCGTGGATATTGTGTCTAACATAGAAGAAATTTATAAAGCGTGGGTTGAAAATGGAAATGAAGAATGAAAATTAACGAAATTAAGAAAATATGAAGGCAGTCGATAAAGAACTTTTCGTCTGGTTTAGCAAAACTCGGGAAAAAAATTTGCCAGTTACCGGACCAATAATACAGGAAAAGTCTAAACAACTTTCTGATGTTCACGGATTAAATTACTTAAAAGCTGCAAAAGGGTGGCTTGAAAAATTTCGAAAAAGACATAGCATTTCGTTTAAATCTATTTGTGGAGAAGCTTTAGCCGTTGATAGAATAGCTGTTGATGACTGGAAAAAAAAAATTGCCAAACATAATCGATAAATATGAAAAGCCAGACATCTTCAATGCCAACGAGACTGGGCTTTTTTTAAACAAAAATAATTTAAAAATACATGTACATAATTAAGATTTTGATTGTAAAAATATACTTTAACAAATAATATTTAGTCATAATTTGTAAAAATATAAAAATGTAATAATTTACAATAAATAATAAATAACAACATTATATGAATATAAATATGTAGTACATTATTAAACAAATAAGTATTCCCTCTGAATAACGGACACCTCCGAAAACGGACAAAATTTTGTTGACTGAGAGTGTCCGCTATTCAGAGGTTTCACTGTAATTGTTCGCGCCGCGAATAGTTTGCTATATTTGTATTAATATTTATATATTTGTTATCATTTTCGTATGATGCTTAGCGGTGTGTTGCGTTTGCTCGGCACACGTCGGCATTGACGTGACTGTATCGTTATCGTCACGCGGAATTGCCGTTATTTTACGTTTTCATAAATTCGGTTATGTTATGTCTAATATTTTAAAATCATGCTCTCAGTGTCACAAGTTTCATAAGTTCGGTTGTTTTCATTTTATTGTGGTTGCACTGAAGAATTTTATCTTCATTTTGGTGTCCGATGGCCATAGCCTTCGTGGTGAATGCCGTCGCCACCATCGCTTTTTCGTCGTGTGTCTATGTGGTGTGCACAAAAATCCATTCAAGTGTCCGTAAGTTTGCAACCATCTGTTATAATCACTTTTTATCAAGTTTGTCATTTTTTCCTGTTGTTAATCGATCGTCTGGTTAAGTATCGTTCGAGGCGATTGGATATTGCTCAGCGTAACTGTTTTATTATTTCAGATTTATCATCGGTCACTTAATGATTAACTTGGTTTTCATTCATTTTGTCATTGTCCAAGGCTGTGGACTGGTGCACAGTAGTCGAAAATAAAATTTTAGACAGACAAAATTATTATTTTTTCATATTTTAAAAAAATTAGGATTTTTAAATATTTATAATTAATACAATGTTTTATTTACTTACAATCAGAGTTAGATAATAGTAAAAATGACGACTTAATCCAAAAACGATTTTAAGTTATCTGAGTCATCTTCTGAATCGGATTCTATATTATTATCGACATAAAATTCAATAAGTGACTGAACATCGTCGTCCATACTATTGTACTTTTTTTCATTTAATTATTCTGAGACCGGAAATATATGGATCAGAAGATACAAATAACATTTTAATTAAATCCATGTGGCAATATTGTAAAATGTTAAATATATATGTAGTATTATATTATTATATTTATTAACTTGTATACTAATATGGTTTTCCCGTACGTCGTTATCGACAAGTGGCGGATCATTATGTCATAAGGTATTATACTTATATTTATATTTATCAATAATGTTCATCGGGGCGACGGCCGATTTCCGATCGTACCAAGTTAGTTGCTTGTTGTCCGTCATCGGTAAATAAACAATTATATTCTGTTCGTAAATTTGTATTGTGACTTATTCATTTATACTCACACTACACACAAACCCAGGTTGTCTGCGAGCCTATGGCATTTACACATTTATAATATATATTAGTGATGGGTCGAACCCTGATTTTTTAAATCGAACCGAACTTTAAATTATTTTTTCGAACTTGAACTGAACCGAACCTTTATATTTTCTACCGAACCGAACCGAACCGAACCTTTTATGATTTTAAGTCGAACTCGAACTCAAACTCAATACTTATAATCATGTACATTGCACATACTTAAAAATTAAATCAGCCATAATTATTAATTACTATTGTATTTTAAGTTTTCATATTACCTATTCTATATTTTATCTTTTAAGTCTAAGTAATTGTTTTATTTACAATACATTTAAATTTTAGATAATTTCTAATTATTGTTATAATTATTTTTTACATAAGTAGGTAATTACATAATAAATAGTAATAATTTAATTATTAATTATTAATTTTGATTTTCGAACCATCATGGCCAGTAAGTCTGTTTCGACAAATATTTTCAAGTTCGATTTTCGAACAGTAAAAGATGCTTAATGTTAGGTTCGATTTTTTTTCGTGCTGAGTTCGAATTTCGAACCGAACCGAACATCAAGGGTTCGGTTCGGTTCGGTTCGAGATTCGAATAGTTCGACCCATCACTAATATATATGTGTATTACATCCATATTTTGTAAAACTATTAATTTTACGTGTGCAATTCGAAGTAGTAAAGATTTGTTTCTATTACTCTCGCATCCCTATTTACATAAAATTTCAAAATTATTCGTGATCTGATCAATTTGTGGCAACTGTGAAATTAAATAATAATCTTGTTATCGTATGGTCAACAAGATGTTGTAATTCAATTCTAGCATACGTTTCAGTGACTTGAATGGTATTCGGATAATATACTTTTTTGGAAACCAAAATATTGTCATAATTTAAGTATAAGTTTATCTTGCGTTGTTCTGCTGACGTCTGAATTACGAATGTTCATGTGCTGTTGTTTGTCATGTAAAGTTATTTTCATTAGCTAACAGAAGTGCTAAGGCCTCATCAGTATTTAACTGCGTGGTACTAATTGAAAGTGAAGACATAATGGCATTTTTAATTTTAATTCCTCGCTTTGAAGATGCTAATGATTCTCTAATAAGAGTACAGTGGTCGCCGCTTATTGGACTCACGGTTAATTGACTCATTCGCCTATTAGACTCAAAACGGTTGGTCCCGATTCGCACATATACTAACACATAGCAAAAAATTCGTCTATTCGACTCGCACACCGGTTAATTGGGCCATTTGAAAATTAGATAAATAAAGAAAATACATACATTGACAAATTGTACATACATTGAGCAAACGTGTTTTAAATAAGTTGGTACTATTTATCGCGGAGATAAAATAAATTACTTTTTCACGATAAACCCAGCAGTCGTCAATGTCAATTAGTACGACAGGTAGTGTATGAATAGGCGTCGTCGTGTTCAGTGTGTTGTCTGCGTTTATATGTATTCTGTGTAAAAATTTTATTTTTCGTGTTACAATGAACCAACAACGTGTTGAGTGTGGAAGAAAAATTAGATGTTCTTAAAAAATATGACGATCTCCCGAAAATGAGCCAGTGACAAGCAGCATGTAAGTTAAACGTGTCTCAAAGTTTACTAGGTAGGATGCTGAAAAGTCGACGAGAAATCGAAAATGCATCATTAGAAAAAGGGCCGGTAAAGAAGAAGTTGAAGAAGCTTTGAAACAATGGTTCACAAAAGTCAGAGAAAAAGACGCCCGAGTTACAGGACCACTGTTGCATCAAAAAGCCGAAGATCTCGCGAAAAAAATGGGTAAAGATGATTTTGTGGCAACAGAAGGTTGGTTTCATCGATGGAAGAAACGCGAAAACATTTCATTCGTTAAGCCACATGGAGAACAGGGAGAAGCAGACCAAGTAGCTGCACGGTCGTGGATTAATTCAGAATGGTCATTTCTTATCGCCAAATATTCTCCGTCTTGTGTGTTCAATGCGGATGAAACTGGGCTTTATTTCAGGGCATTACCTGAGCACACTTAGCGTTTAAAAATAAAAAAACTAGAAGAACTAAAACTAGTAAAGAACGTTTAACCATATTATGTTGTGTAAGTATGGATGGTGAAAAAAGAAAACTGCTCGCGATTGGTAAAAGTAAAAATCCCCGGTGTTTCAAGAGTGTTAAGAATCTACCGGTAGACTATACTGCAAACAGTAATGCATGGATGACAAAAGAAATTTTCACCGAATGGCTGACCAAGTGGGACAATGAACTTCGTCATGACGTTTTGTTGCTAGTCGATAATTGCACGGCTCATGTGGTTACAGTGTAATTCAAGCATATTAGCCTCGTATTTTTACCTTCTAACACTACATCAATCATACAACCGTGTGATCAAGGGATTATACGCACTTTTAAAGCTTATTACAGAACAGGCATGAGAAAGAATGTGATCAGTATAATGAATGGATAAATATTGACGAAGAAGTCCAAACTACCGAACTCGTTACCGAGGAAGATATGTGTGGGGAAATACAGTCAAAACGGTTTAAAGAGAATATGGTTGGTGATAGCGACAAAGAGGAACCTGATGAGAAACCACCATCAACTAAAGAAATGCTAGAAGCGCTTCAAATTTTACGTAGAGGGATTCAGCAAAGAGGCGATTTTGACCTATTCGAGAAACATAAATCTTATGAAGATATGATTATGAAGTTGGCCGAAGAAGTGAAAATCCAATCAACATTAGACGTATTTTTATCAAAAAATTAATTAATTTTATTAATTATGTATGTATGTATTTTATTTTATATAGCTAGATTTTTACATTTTTTTTACCTTGAATTTCAATACATATTTTTAATTTTAAATTTTTTAAATTTAAGCATTCTTAAAATTTTTTTGAATCATTCGCCTTATTGACTCATTCGGTTAATTGACTCAAATTGTCGGGTCCCAAAGTGAGTCCAATAAGCGGCGACTACTGTATTTGTACTTCTATTGCACGAATTATGGAATTTACATTTTAACGCAAATACAGTTCAGGAGAAGTATATGATTTTATTGATTGAATTTTTCTCCTCTTTGTTCCTCAGAATAATTTTCAAATGATTTTTATGGTCTACGAACTAATTGTATGGCAAAGAGGGTAGTGTGACTGATGGTAAAATGATAATTTTTTTTAAGTCATTCCTAATTTAACACACGAAATGTATTTATATTTATTTATATTACGTGCACATTTCATCCACGATCTTGATAAAACTGCTGTAAAATTCTAAATTTGAAAAATAAGTTTACTTAAAGTAAGAACGTGGTTCATTATGTGCTCAATGTGGATGCATGCCTTATTTAGTTATTTAGTATTTTTATCTGGGTAGTGAGTATTCATTTTTTGAAAGTATAGTTTAATTTACCAATGGGTTTCTTCCTCAATACGTTACTTATGTTATTTTATTGTGTCACTTCGGATAATGGTCATAAAAATTCATGAAAATAACGTGCTAAATATTGATCCAAGATGTTTGTAAATATTTTAAATAGACCAAATAAGTTTAGAGCACATCACAACACTATCTATTTAGATATTTTATCACGTTTATCATGCTGCAAATAGGCTTAAGAGATTGGGTAATGAAAAATCTAAAGAAAGTTTTTTTTTGTTTCGTCAGTTTTCTTTGATTTAAGTTTGTTTGCAATGAATTTTTGTTGTAATTTTTCATCAACTTTCATAGTTATCTAGAAAACTTTTGGAAAAGTATTAAAACAACACCACTAAAATACTAGCTAAATAACTATATCTATCAGGAATATCCTTTGATCATGATAATCAGAGTAATTCTTATGGTCAAATTCGTGTACTAGTTTCAAAAATAAAGATCGATGCCATGATAAAATCAATACATTTTTCGTTTCACATATAATTTTTAATTATGTATACTAATGTAACAAAGCATTTTTGAAAAAAAATATGTACCATCTACAGTGTATTTTATTTTGGGATATTAAAATGCAGTCAAAAATACGCAAATTAAATAGTAGACATAAATTATTATTACTCAATTTTTAATTATATGTAATACAAACACCAAACATAGTAGACTAAATTTGAATATGATAAGATTGAAAGTATAGTTTAATAAAAATGTTTAGAATATTTTCCATTCACTAGTCAATTAAATATATAGAAAATTATTACCTCTAAAATTCATGAATTCATTGAAATTCATGATTGATATTTTTTAAAATTTTCAAGTTTAAAATAGTGGATGAGCATACAATGATGATGATTTAAACGCCTATTTCCCTTCTCGCACAACATTATATATACCATCGTAGTATACCACCCTTCTACTGGTAACAAAAGAAGACACTTCTGGGCGTTTTACCCTCTTTTATGCAACACCGGTTTTAGGGTATCCTGTCTAAACAGGCATTGTTGTTATTCATAACATAATCACAGTAGCTCTAGTTTGTTAAAAAAAAAAAAAAAAAAACTATAACTATCATTTTCCATGGTAATTTGATAATTTTAACTTTTTTCTTCTTTTATTATTTATTCATACAATAAACGTATTTAACATTATACTTTACATACGAAATATATTAATATTTTGTTTAATTTCATAAGTTTCAATACTCAACCATTGTTATTTCATATTGGTTATAATTTAAGTAACTTAAGTATATTTAGAACGTAAAACAGAAACTATAATATAATATTATACATTTTACATGAATATGTTATATTGCATGTATTTCCGGAATAAATATTGTCCCAATAAAAAAGGGATAGAATTTGATAAAATGTATTTATAGTGTATAAGTTTCTCATTACTGAGTTGAATTACTAATTGAAATAACAAACGATGCCAGTAAGTATACATAAAATACATAATTTTACCCATATAACTAAGCTTTTAGTTATATGCTACATCGAAGCTTAATTACACGCTAGTGTGTGCATGGAAAGATACACATCGAAGAGGTATTCGTCTTAGATTGACTTCGTGGTACAATTAAACGTAATGGGTCGAAGGTTTACATCAAGTTGTTTTGTAAACATATTCAATTTGTGTTTATTGTGTATATGATATATGTTGACTTTTGAATTGAAAGGATGAATCTATATGTATACACACACCCACAAACGCGCCCGTGCTCAGTTGTGACTTTCGATGTATTTGCTTCGAATGATCTATTTAATGACTGCGTTACAGGATGGTGTGTGATTAAATTGTATGTGTTTATCCTTCCCTTTTCGACGATTCTAAGTATTACTACATTAGTAATATAATTATTGCGATTTAAGATTATTTCCTACGTATCTATGTAGTTAATATTTTCTGTAGTTGATATAAGCGTAAAACTATAACTATTGAATCGACAATTTAGTCTGAACATTTATAATAATTTAAACAAAAAATAAATAATATATCTTTTAAGTAAATTTATTAAAAACAATAGGTATTTTTAGCCCAAATTTTTACATTACGAAGTATGTTAGACGATTTGTCCATCAATTCCATGAGATGAACGAACTCATATAATATTTATGTAGAACTGATTCGAATAAAATAGATCCTAATATAATTCAAACGGAAAACATCTAATAGACATTTTATAGTAAACGTATATAGAGGTTCAGACGATTTCAGAGATCAGGGAAAATATTGAATAAAATATACCTGTGTGTGACAAATATCATCATCACATCATTCATCACATTGTTTATGATAAAAGATCTGTGTGAAAAGTGTGAAAATTAGAAATTTTATGTTTTAGTTTGGAATTTATTTCGGTTTCATAAGTTTATTTTATTGGTATATTGGTATATTATTGCTATATATATATATATATATATTGAATATAACTGCAATTTCTGGTACTTCTATTGCGCCTTTACATAGTTTATTAAATACATAATATATTATATGGGAATTCATTAAATAGCTTAGTTAAAGCAAACCAACTATACTTATACTGCTGATTTCAAAAATTTGGTAAAAGAAATTTCCTTTTTAAGTAATTTGAATTAATTCACCGAGGCTTAAATTAAAAAAAAAAATACCATCTTATGAACATTTTAATTTTTATTAGATCTGTTAAAACATTTTTTGAACGAGCAAAGGTTAAACATATTTTTAGAACTAAATAATGAGTTCAGAACAAGTAATTTAAAACTGTAAATCCGAAGAGTAGTACAAAACAAATATATATATATATTCATTATTTATTCAAAATTATTTATACACTTGATTCGGAAAATTAGTATAATATTTTATCCTTATCGGTTTGAAAATCAAAAGAAAAATTAGAATAGAGGTCTATACAAAAAAAAAAAAAAATAAACTAATATGCGAGTTAAGATTTAAAAAATTAAATTATTTGGTAATTAGAAATTTATAAATGTAAATGTACCAGTGTCTCAACGTACAATAACCAAATAGTTTGGCAGGTTAAAAATAAATCCAGTAAATTTATTTCTGACTTTCTTACAAAATGTAAAATCACTTTCACTATCTTGTATGATACTTAAAAGGAATGTGAAAAATAATTATCCAAAATTACAAGATATTCTAATAATTTGCTGAGGTATTGAGACATGGCTATTGTGACCAGTTATAATAATACAATATAATTGTGCAAAATATCATGAACGCGTAAAAATGTTATGTGTTTCTCCGATTTGTAATTTCAAGTTCAATGCCATGGTATAAAGAGTAATGTTGCTGGAAAAAATTAGAACAAAATCGACGATTGCGTGCATACAGCATGGCCAGAAATATTATTAACGGATTTATGGAATTTTACGATTTGGTTTGATAAGCCATAAGGTTGGTGTACAATATTAGACTGTAATAAAATATGTACGTTAGATTGAAACGGAAAATGATACGCACAAACTGGACTATACCGATAATTAAGCGATGTTGTATATTTTTATTTCCGAGCCACTCGTTATCATAACAAAAACTAACATAAAACATTTTTTTATGATCGTTTTTAATACGGGGTTCGTTCAGAAATCGATCCAAACTGTTTAGAAACGGGACCAACGCGCGCATAATAGACGAAAATGTAGTGTAATATGCAGCACCATACGGTATAAAGTTACACACTGACATAGGTTCGTTCAAAAGAACTACCCCCCACGTTATTATATTGTTTTGTATCTTTCCATTTTTAACAAGCTTCTCCCCTTTTTCGGCCAACACGAAATATAACATATATTTACGGGTGTACACACACACATACATACATACATATATATATATACACATATGCACGAGTGTACCCATCGTAGCACGACAGAAATTATAATCTGCCTTATGGCGCGTGAGCATGTATTTTTCAGTTTTTCAGTGCACGCACGTGTGTGCATTTGTGACCGCAAAGTTCAAGTTTAATACTGTCGTAACTTTAACGAGCGAGCGTTTTCCGTGGAATTCGTCGCATACATTGTAGGTTTGTTTAATTTTCACGGTACATGTCATACTATTATACGGTTATGTAAATAGTCAACTTAGAATAATCTCTCTCGACGAAATGTGTACGATATAAATATGACCATTGTAATCGCACATGCGCGTTATGAATTTAAAATTTTACAAAATTAGTTGGAACAACTAACGCGTTGGTGTTTTTTTTTTTTTAAATGCAAATCGTGATAATAATTTCCTTATGATAGGAGATATTAATAACACATATTCACACACACACACACACACACACACACACACACACACACACACACACACACAAACACACACACACACACACATATATAATAATATATATATATAATATATTATATATATACAGTGGTTAAAGTGAGGGGGACGGAGTCCCCCTTCTTATTTACAGTAAGATTATGCGTCCCCTTTAATTTAAGTCTCCAAAGTCCGGGGGGACATTACTAAATTTTAGTAATGTATTAAATGGCTTACGCATACACACACACACATCGATTAATCATCGAATTTAAACGTATTTTATTTCGCGTCAATAATCTCTACGTTTCTAGGGAAGATAAGGGCGTGTGCAATAAGTGATTATTAAATAATAAATTATAGTGACTAAAATAGTGCATAGTGGTTTCACGGTCTTAGAATATATCAATATATCTTCTAGACCATGGTGGTGTCTAATTATAGATACATGGTCGCTCGTGTAGATAGCCGATAACACGTACACGGGCTAATAGAAATATACGAACGCCGGAACGCGGGAATACCGGTTAGCCAAACACACAACAGTCAATAATATAACATAAATCATAATACTATTGATATTTGTTATTTAATGCTCTAATATTGATGTGATATTGAGAATGGCTGTGATAGTGTCTATTGTATCTATACCTAATGACTAATAAATAATATTAGTTAATAGTTACCATCAGTTGGTAAGTTTTCGTTTTATGTTTTAGTGTTACCTAAAGTGTACTTTTTACAAGTTATTGCGGTACAATATATTAGGTAAGTTAATAAGTTTTAATAATTTATATTTTTATTGAGGATTTTTATAATTAAAATAAATATATTCTAAACCACATTTTATAATTTATTCTAAATCAATTAAATTGGTAAATTTGTTAATTGTAATTGTGTTACCTAGTTTTTAATTTATACAGAATTGTATTATGGCTGGCCTATTAAAATACAAATTTACCAAGACCAAAAAGACTGATGGCTTTGATGACAGTGAGAATGTTGCACAAATTATTCAAAGTCCATGTGGAGAAAATATGGTCTCTTCTGTCAAAAATTATGTTGCTGAAATACCAATAATACCAGACTCCAAATCAGAGTTCCCTGAATTCTGG
The DNA here is from genome assembly GCA_034509805.1 of Sipha maydis. Lineage (NCBI taxonomy): Eukaryota > Metazoa > Arthropoda > Insecta > Hemiptera > Aphididae > Sipha > Sipha maydis. The sequence goes on along the minus strand of JASXSY010000843.1, from coordinate 69,524 downwards.
GATTTTAAGTGGTATGTTATTTAATATGAATAGGGTAGAGGACTTATAGCAGTTGTAGCTCTAAAAAGTCATCAATTCATTTATTTATTTTGTATATTTAAGCAGGCGCGTAGCTAGGAATTTCAAAGGGGAGGTGTTATTTAAAATTAATTGACAAAATTATACACATAAAACTAATACATTTACCTATATTTTTGTAAAAACGCATTACAAGTGAATAGATAATGGTTTATGAGAACTTATTAAAATTTAAAATTTTTTATCTTATATATTATAATTATAAATAAATGAAAAAAAAAAGAACCGGATGGGCCTCGCTCTGCTGTACACTTGGGGGTGAAGTGCGACTCTTCATAGGATAGGTCATTATAATGGATTTGTTAAATTTGAATTCAATGATAGGTATCATTGTATACGAAAAAAGATTCTGAACGGAGATGATATGTTTGTCTAGAATATAATATTTATAAATATTGTAATAAGTATATTTTATTTTGAAACGAAAAATTTAGAAAAATCGAAAATTTAAATTGTCTATAAATAAGTCAAAATATGTCAAAATACATTGAAAACTTAACCATGTATAGAAAACGTTAATATAAAGATTTGGTGAAAATTTCAAGTTGTTGCAGTTTTTCGTTTTTGAGTTAGAGCATTTTAAAAAAATGTAATTTGTAAAAACGTGATTTTGGGTAAAATTTCCCGTTTTTTCGTAATTTTTTTATCGTTTTTTTCGATTTTTTTATAAAGTATTGAAAAGTTGGATTTTAGGCCAGCCAAAGTACCATCTACATTCACTTTCCTTTCAGAAAAGTTGCTACATAAGCAAATCGAAGCATTTTTACTGCCAAAAAAGGTGTCGTCAGACACAAAAAAAAAATAAATAATAAAAAAAAAAATAAAAAAAAAAAAAACACACATCATTGTAAAACCAATAGATTCCATCACTCCGTTCAGAATTTAAAACTGTTTAAAATTATAATTAATGTCTGGTCCTTTTTTATTGCTTTACATTATTGTTATCGAAATAATTATTATTATTTTCGTTTTGATAAATAAACGGTAAATGATGCAACTTTATCTTATAAGACATAAGTATACTTCTGCTGGAAGGGGGGTGTTCTACACCTGTAACACCCCCTCCCCCTGGCTACGCCCCTGTATTTAAGTGTAATACATTTAAATATACAAAATAAATTAATAAATCTAATTGCTTATGAATAAAACTTACTAATTGAATATATAAACAATGAACTACTTACTTTATTCAATGTTGCATAGGTTTTATAAGTTTCAAAATTGTTGTTGCTTTTACAAGTTATATACAATTATGTTATATTCAGTATTTAGAACTTAACAGTAATTTTAACATTTATTTATTTGACAAAATTTGATTTTACATACTATTAACATAAACTTTTTATGAACAAATTACAAAGGTGTGTAAAAGAATAAATTATACCTAGTAGGTAGTGGGTTTCTTAAAAAAGTTTGGTTAGATATAGACTTTGGAAGAACTCGGGAACGCTCCTCAATTTTTAGTGACTTTAGTCCCCCCTCAACATTTTTTCCACTTTAACCACTGTATATATATACATATATATATAACTCCTTAAACGATGACGTGTTGACGATTTCCTTCGATCAGTTTGGTTTCAGTATAATTTACGTATACATATGCGTAACTGACAATAATTGTACAATGACGTTTATATACGAGCACGTAGTTCAACAGATAGATTGGAATATGTGTTATGTTGTTTGGAAATGAAAGAATTGTAAATATTTATATCGGTTAAATGATTTGTCAAGTATGCGACGTGATTTATTATATTATATGTATATACAATATTTATTCTGACTCGATTATTTTCCAATTGGACGATATTCGCTTGAGCACGTACTCGTTGTATATATTGTGATTATGTGTGTGTCCACGGATGTATTTGTCCGGAATGGGACACGAAATATTATATATGGGGTGAAAACACGAAAGGGATAAGATAACGCAGATGTAAATAGTAATAATTTTGAAAGAATAATAAAAAAATTTGCATCTGCTCTTGGATCTGCCGTACATATATTACTATTTTTCCCCGAACCCTTATACGCAGTTCAATAGCATCTAATACGGCATATTGTCTGAAAAGATAGGGTTGCGCCTCGCTGCTCCTCAATTTGTATGATATTTAGTAACTCATGTAACGAGTGCAATGAGCGCAAAAATGATGAGTATATTTTATTAGTCAGCGGTATAAAATTTTTTTTTTAAAATTTGTACCGTGTACGCAATTTACTTTTTTAAGAGTTGAAAAAAGATACATACGTACACGTTTCCGTCTCCGAGAGTCTAATAGTGATCGAATATTTTCTTAAACAATTTATTTTAATATATTTACATTTAATGGAATGAAAATAGTATATAATATTCGTACTCAGAAAATATAAAAATGATATGTTGTAATGTATATAATGTGATGTATATACGCTTGACATGTACATGATTTATTATGTAGTTTGAATAGCTTGTACGCAATGCAACAATCGCAAAGTCTAATAATACTTTGATTGTTCTGATTTTTCGTTGGTAAAATCGGAGTCATTGAGCCCTTAAGATATACGAAATCAGAACCCCTTTTTAACCAGGTTAGGTGACGGCAGGTGCAAACGTGATTCGCTCGTCGGCTATCGCAGAGTAGCCTAAGAATATGTCACAAATAAATTTGGTTTATTAAGAATTGCGATTTATCAATATGACACAGAGAGCGTGAAGAAGGTCAATGTGATTTATTTCAAGATTTCGAGTGTCAACAGTTTATTTGTGAAATACATCATCGGAAAAATAGAGATATATCTCTAATGTTTGAAGTATAAAATTTTAATAATTTTACTATAAAACATTGTTTACTTTATATTTACTTACCTATATGATTTAATAATAATTATCGTCCAGTTGATTTGAAAAATAATGAAGTTATTTAAATGTTTAAATTTTTTTCTGGAAAAAAAAGTTCTATTCGTAAATTGTGTACAAATGAATTGTAGCCATTCAAATTGTTAAATTTTTTATTAATTTTTTTTTTAAGACCCTCTGCAGCAAAGGCTATTGGGTACATAAATATTAGTTTTATGTATATAATAAACAATAGTAACAGTTAATTTAATATTTTATATCATTTTTACTTGATTTCTTGATTTTTGACTATAAATCGACGGCGTTAATGAATTCGGTTATTAAGTATTTTGGTAGTTGATTAGGAGAGTATGTGGTTTGTTTTAGTGTTATGATATATTTGACATTTTGTTAGTTTATAGTTATTTGTACTTCATATGCTGAACAAATGAAGGAACTTTATTAGACATTAAGTGACTGTTTGAGATTTTCATGTTACCGATTCTGAGTCTTTTTATTATTATAACTTTGTATTTTCTAGATATTTTGATGGGAAATGTTCAATTGTCTAGGTTGTGTTTTACTTCGGGTAATTTAGTGTGGAGTAAAGTAAATTTTTAATGCCATACATTTGTTTATGATTATTGTTTGTATGTATTTGAATGAGGTAATTTTTGTGTACGATGGAAGTGGAGAGTTGATTACGGTTTTGGCTGTGAGGTCAGTGTGATCTTTTTTTTTTTGTTATTGAGTTTTCTGATATCATTAAGCTTGTAGTTAATATACTTATGTCAAATTGGTAATATTTAATAATATACTGATTGTCATTAAGAATTGTTAAGCTTTAAGTTAAAAAAATATTGATATAATGGAAACATAAATAGGATTAAATATTTTCGGTTGTAATTAAAACTTGAAAAGATTATTTTACTTAAATTCAACCATCTGGTTAAATTTATATGTTTTTTATTTTTCTTGTGAAGGAATTTATTTATCAATTAACTGTTTATACTTAATGGTAAATAATTGCAAAATACAAAAAAGAGGAATTGAATAAGCAAATAAGGTCAATGTAATAATAATAATCTAACAACTAAATCCATTTAAAATCATTTTTATATTATACTTACATTTTTTTTCAACATTTTGAATTTCATAATATTTTCCTATTCATCATACTTGATATCCTGATAATAATGGAAATAAATGACAATAATAATTATACTTCGGCATTTTTAAATATTTTTCAGTCCTAGAAACTAACACACTACTTAAGTAGTGTGTTAGTTTCTAGGATTAATGTAATTACACATGGTAAGAATCCATTGTAATTACTTGGGATATAGTGACATATTGGATTTAATGTCTTAGAATTAATGGTTCTGGTAAAGTGCCTATATTATTTATGCTAATTTATTTGGCTGTAATGACTTTAGAAATAGCCATCCGGATGAATGATGTTAATTTAAACACATAAGATAACATATTTTATCTATGATGATTTAAGTATATTCATGTCTTATAACGATAAATTATGTGAAAAAAACTATTAAAGCGTTTTAAAATATTTTAAATTGCTTAAATCACAATTAGACTTTTATTTTTTAGTATGTATATTTTACTAGTAAAATATAGTAAAATTCAGGTAGTTTTAAATCAAATAACACAAACATATTACCTACGTTATGTTATATTCTACAAAAATAATGACGATACTAGTTGTTATGAACATTTTCGATTGCCACTCATTGATGTTATTATATAAACGATATTTATTGCTTGAAAATTAAAATACAAATAAAACGAAATAAAAACTCTCTTTTTAGTGTTAGTGAGTATGTTTTTTTTTTTAAATATTTTTCCTCTAACACAACTCCCCGGTCTATTTTTTCCGATTAGTTCACGCACCGACAATTTGGCTAACGCGCGCGAATCAAAAAGGGTTAACCTCTGGTGTTGTTTTTCACGGGCCATATATCACCGACACACACGTCCCTTCACCAGAATACGCATATACATACATACATACACATAATATAGTTTTGGAGCTGGACGTCAGGATAATGGTCGTTTGCGCGACGTTGTGTATAATACATGTTTATTCAAATATATATATATATATATATGTTCTAGTATATATACGAGCGTGTGTTTATATGTACGTGTATGTGTGCGGGATAACGTGACACTCGCGCGCTTGATCTAATTTACCTAGTAACAATAAAAAAATATAATTATTATTATCGAACATTGAACAGGTAACATAGTACGTATATATAAAATACATTATGTGCGAACTATATTTACAAGTTTTTGCGGGGTTTGCGAAAGTCCAGCCTCGTACGACCGGTGTTTCAAGAAATAAAATTGCACGCGCGAAATGAATTAACTTCTTGTACGTGTATATAGATATGTAAATATATTCAATTATACGTATAACAAGTACGCAGCCGCTAGCGTTTAACCGTATATATTTATACAAGGTAGCAAACCAAAAACGACTTCATTTAAAATTGATGACACAATTTTAATTTTTGAGGTAAAAGGGTGAAAAAAGTAAGTTGTGACAAATTTCGGAAAGTTTATATTAAATATGAAAAAAAACTTATATTCAATCAGAATGCCCTACTAATAGCGTCCATGCATAGGGGTGCATTCTTGGAGGTTCTCACCAAAGTTTCTGATCAGTTTTTTTAACATTTCCACTTTGGTTGATTCAATTTCACATCTTATTCAATCTTGTAAATCGGCTAAGATTCATTGATTGTTAACATAAACTTTTGACTTAAAATACTCCCATAGAAAGGAGTTGCAAGTAGTGAGATCAGGCGAATGACGTGATCATGAAACGTTACTATTTCGAGAGATCAGACGTCCGGAAAAATTTGAACGCAAGAGATCCACTAACATTTTCGCCGGGTGTGTTATGGTATCGTTTTGTGGGCACCAGATGTTTGCAGTGTCTAAGGAAAGTGTCCTTTTCTCTAAGGAAATAATGAAACAAATCTTGGAGCAAAGCAATGTAACGCTCATAAGTCGCCGTCACTATTTCCTTATCAAAAATATAAGCAGGGGCGGCTCGTCAGGGGAGACTTTGAAACTGCGTCTCCCCTTAAAAATAAACCGGCCACTTGTAAATAATATAATTAGTTGAAAATAATAATGTATAGAAATATTTTTATTTAAAATATACCGTTTTCATTGTTTATTATTATAAATTGAAAGTCACAAAATCGAAAACCTATTAATAGTTATCTCGATGCATACACTATTTTAGTAATTTCTGCGGATCATTACAGCTCATTATGACGGTCGTCGGTTTTGTGAAACTGAAGCCCGTCAGTTGCAATCGTAACATGAAATGACATGACTGGTTGGTCGGAGGGTGCCGGGGAGAAAAAGCTGCGTATCTTAGACGCTATTGAACCTGGGTTCAGTACAGTAATTGCCTAGCCGCTGCGCCTTGTATCCCGTGTTTAATTCATTTTACTAGACGTTTTGTTCATGGTTTATTAATTATTGAACAATTATTATACGTATATCCGACGTTCGTGAAGTTGGCTTACCTAAGTATTTCAATTTTTGTAAAATCTATGCCATTATTTTGCAAGTTATTTGCAAGTATTTGCAAGTCCATTTTTAGAATTTGCAAGTCCAAACTTTCACCGTGGAACCAAAAATTTAAAAGTTGGGCCAACTTCACGTAGCCCACCCATTTTGACCCAGAACTTTGAAATTGGTATCAAACGAAAGCTAATGATTAGCAATAATTTGCAAGTCTGTTTTTAGAATTTGCAAGTAATTCGGGCGGCCGGTAAGAGCTTTCAATGTTAGGAAGTTAGACCACCCAAGTTGTCCCAGAACTTTGAAAATTGTATCAAACGATAGCTTTAAATTTGCAAGTATTTGCAAGTCCATTTTTAGAATTTGCAAGTAACTCGGACGGCCGGTAAGAGCTTTCAATGTTAAGAAGTTAGCCCACCCAAGTTGTCCCAGAACTTTGAAAATTGTATCAAACGATAGCTTTAAATTTGCAAGTATTTGCAAGTCCATTTTTAGAATTTGCAAGTAACTCGGACGGCCGGTAAGAACTTTCAATGTTAAGAAGTTAACCCACCCTAGTTGTCCCAAGTGTATTGAATAATATTACATAATTAGTATAGAAATTTGCGCGCCTCTTATAATTGCACCCCTGGCCCATGGCCTCTTGCCCTGCTTTGAATACGGCCCTGCAAATCACCCATACTTAGGGCTTTCAAATATAAAATTACATCATTCTTTGTACCTTTGTAGATAATACTACGGTAGGTGTCTAATAAAACTCAGTAAAAGTTTTTGACCAACTCTTTTAGGTTTAGCACAATATGACGTATCTGATAAGTACCACAGTCCGCGAATAACGACCATTCATTGATAAAAAAATCAAGTGTACATACTGAATATTTATTTTAGCTAAGATTACTGGGTAAAAATGCAGTATAATATACATTAAGACATTTTTTAATAATAAAATAAGCCATTTGTGCATACTACTTTATTACCTAGGAATATGCCACATACAGGGTTTTTTCCCTAGTACGTATTTAGCAACATTTTGTAATACATTTTACCTTTATGTCATATTTTTTTCAAAATATTATATTGATTTTTAAGCCACTTATAGGCATTTAAAATATTCGATTTTTTTACATTTTTTTTTTTATAATCGGTGATTAAAAAAATTTGGCTCGTACAAAATACTTGAAAATTTAATAGAAGATTCCACAGAAGTAGTTCTTAAAGTCATTCAAAAATTATTAAAATCCATAGGCAAAATATTCAATTTTAAATTATAATTTCTAAAAAATAATGCTATCATTATTTAAGAGTTAAGTAATTGACAAAGTTTTACAATGCTTCTATAATATTATAAGGTTGTCATTTTATTTTTTTCCATAATTACAAGTAGGAAGAATTTGATGGTCTTGTTATATTACCTTCGCCTTTTTATTGATGTATGAAAACCATAAAACTACTGAGTTAGATTTATGCCTTTTGGAAAACAAAACTGACATAAATAGGAATATCTTCAAAAATCTAACTAGGTATATGTCATTATACTGCGTAAAATTAAATTAAAAAACATTTGATATTGTTCAAAGCATAATAAAAATAAAAATATTTGGACACATTCAATATACATGTAACGTTTTCTATGATACTAAGTTTTCATTTTTCTTTTAGATTCTGAACGGAGTGATGGAATCTATTGGTTCTACAATGATGTGTGTTTTTATTTTATTTTATTTTTTTTTTAATTTTTTTTTTATTTTATTTTTTTTTATTTTTGTGTCTGAAGACACCTTTTTTGGCAGTAAAAATGCATCGATTTGCTTATGTAGCAACTTTTCTGAAAGGAAAGTGAATCTAGTTGGTACTTTGGGGGGTCAAAAGTAAAAAATTTTCAATATTTTTTAAATGCGACGCGAAAAACGTTTTTATTTTGCTATAACTCTAAAACTAATCGATGTAAATACTTGAAATTTTCACCAAATGTTTAGACTAGCGTTCTCTATATACCGTTAAATTTTCAAAGTATTTTGACTTTTATTGAGCTATTTATAGACAATTGAAATTTTCAATTTTTTTAAGTATTTTTTTTTAAAATTACGATTAAATTTTTTTGGCCGGCCAGAACATCTTGAAAATGTAATACAAGGTTTCTTATAAGTTGTTCCTTAACTGATAAAAAAAAATCTAAAATCGTAAGTCACAATTTTTTTTTATAAGTGCTCAAAGTTCCAATTTGTATAAAATGTGTAAAAATCACGATAATTTGCAAGTTATTTTGTAGATAAAAATTCATAAAATTTTTTCTGTTCATACTTAAGGTTCATTTTAACACTAGGTTATCTATAAGCTATTCTTCAAAATTCTTTAAAAAAATTTCTACCAGACTAAGAGGAAAAAATTATATGACTGTTTGAAATTTAAATATTTACGAAATTGCATAAAATAACGATTTATTCTCGAACGATTTTAAATATTTGTTATAGTTCAAAAAGTATAAGTTGCAGATTTTTTAAATTTCTACCAGCTGTTAAGATTGGCATTTCCTTTGTGTCATATTTTTTTCGAAATATTATATTGACTTTTAAGCCACTTATAGGCATTTAAAATATTCGATTTTTTTACATTTTATTTTTATAATCGGTGATAAAAAAAATTTGGCTTCTACAAAATACTTGAAAATTTAATAGAAGATTCCACAGAAGTAGTTCTTAATGTCATTCAAAAATTATTAAAATCCATAGGCACAATTTTTTTTTATAAGCGTTTGAACAGCGAATATTGACATAAAATTACATGTAAAATATAATATAATGTAGAATGTTCTAGACTGACAAACTATATCGCTGTATGCAACTGCCAACCCATCCTAATTGAAAAATATATTTATCGTTTCAAAATAAAATATACTTTTTACAATGTTTATAAATAACAATGTATTATATCCTAGACAAACATATGAACTCCGTTCAGAATCGTTATTCGTATACAATGATATCTATCATTGCATTCAAATTTAACAAATCCATTATAATAATGACCTATCCTATAAGCGAGGTGCACTCCACCCCTAACTGTACAGCAGAGGCCCATCCGGTTCTTTTTTTACTTCTAACTTGCATATATCTGGAACGTGGTTATGCTCTGAAGGCTCTTTTTTAATTTTATCATCACTTGTAGTTGTTAATCGACCACTACATTGCATATCTATACATTTCCAATACTTCGATTCCTTGTACATTTTTTCCATTCTATAAGTATAACTATTATACACGAGTAAAAGTTTATTTTTATTAGATTTAATAAATTTCACAATTCAAAAATCAAATTTAAAAAATACAGTTCAAATGAATTACGAGAAATAAAATAAAATAAGCACAACACTTAGTCAACGATTGTCATGATGTCGAACGTTGCACAAAACTATTTCGGTAAAGTACGATTGAGCATAAAACGATTGAGCATAGACCTTTTTAGCAACACGATTGAGCATAGAATATTTTATGCGATGTTGCCAAATTCACGTTGTCAACATTTTGTAATTTATTATTTTCACGTATTATTCACACCAATTGTTATGATACCTGAGCCGAACTCCTAAGTTTTATCGACGATGTTATCGATTAATAAACTAGTTCCGTATCAAACATTTAGCATCGGGGGAAAATATATGATAATTAAGACACAATTCCAAAATTATTATAGAATTAATATTAGTGTTCGATCACCTATAGTTGTGTTTAGTGCGTTTCGTATAAGTGCGTTTATAGTTTCTATTTTTTTTAAGCGATATAAAAATTATTTTATCAGAAAAAGGCAAAGAATTGGCATTAGTAAATTTATATAAATACAAATTAATTGGAATTCGAAAAAAATACAATCTTTTGAGATGGAGGTGTACAAATAACAAATGTTCAGCAATAATTTTTTCAGTTACAGATAAACTTAAAGTGATTGAAACTGCTGGACAACACAAACATGATCAAAATTCTATTCAAAAAATAGAAACACAAGTTATCCGAGAAAATTGCAAGAGAAAAGCTGAAGAATCAATTTTATTATAATTATTATTTTATTATTATCAAACAGATCTATATACTGTATAATGTGACTATATGTATATTACATATTGACTACGATAACATTTTTTTGGCCATGTTATATTTTGAATTATTATAGTTATTGAAATAATTTTTTTTGTATAATACAGTTCTAAATTGAAAATGACAACGTTGCAGAGTTTTTTATGCTCAATCGTGTTGGTTTTCTTTTGTGTTTCAATTTCCTTTGATGCACCGACAATTTATGCTCAATCGTGTCGCAAAAAAGGTGTTTTATGCTCAATCGTGTGTCATCCAACTATTTGATGTCCATATAGTATAAAAGGTATACGATGTAGACAATTCACGATAAAAACGATAACGGATATTACCTTGAGCCACAATAATAATGACAGACTAATAAAGATTATATTATCTACAGTTTTTCCCTATTCACTGTTTAATATTTATTATAAAAACAAGAGTTTTCCCCTTAACATTCGATATATTATTTTTCGCTAAAATTTAGTTTCCTTATTTTTATTTTTTATATTTTTAATTCGCTATTTTTCCATTCACTATTTTTTTTTCGCTTTTTTGGCCGGTTACCGTTTTCGACAAAATCAAATTTTAAAATTTTAACACTAGGTTATCTATAAGCAACTCTTCAAAAATCTTAAAAAAAATTTCTTCCAGACTTAGAGGAAAAAATGTTATGACTGTTTGAAATTTAAATATTTACGAAATTGCATAAAATAACGATTTATTCTCGAACGATTTTTAATATTTGTTATAATTCAAAAAGTATAAGTCGCAGATTTTTGAAATTTTTACCAGCTGTTAAGATTGGCATTTCCTCTATGTCTTATTTTTTTCAAAATATTATATTGATTTTTAAGCCACTTATAGGCATTTAAAATATTAAATTTTTTTACATTTTATTTTTATAACCGGCGATAAAAAAAATTTGGCTCCTACAAAACACTTGAAAATTTAATAGAAGATTCCACAGAAGTAGTTCATAATGTTATTCAAAAATTATTAAAATCCATAGGCACAATTTTTTTTTATAAGCGTTTAAACATCGAATATTGACATAAAATTACATCTAAAATATAATATAATGTAGAATATTCTAGACTGACAAATGATATCGGTTTTTTTTAAATGCTCTAACTCAAAAACGAAAAACCGCAACAACTTGAAATATTCACCAAATCTTTATATTGACGTTCTCTATACATGGTTATGTTTTCAAAGTATTTTAACCTATTTATAGATAATTTAAATTTTCGATTTTTCTAAATTTTTCGTTTCAAAATAAAATATACTTATTACAATATTTATAAATAACATTGTATTATATTCTAGACAAACATATCATCTCCGTTCAGAATCGTTTTACGTATACAATGATACCTATCATTGAATTCAAATTTAACAAATCCATTATAATGACCTATCCTATGAAGAGTCACACTTCACCCCCAAGTGTACAGCAGAGTGAGGCCCATCCGGTTCTTTTTTTTTTACAATTTTAGAAGTATTGCAACATTTGATTGCAAAATAGAATTAGTTTATAAACAAATTTAATATTGAATTAAGTTAAAAATATTAACTAAATATTAATTTAAGTATTAATATAATTAATTTTTTCAATAAAAAGGTTTTTCTTGTTTGTTGTTATATGGGATTTATGTTATATAATTTAAGTCTCCCCAGAATATTTACTCACGAGCCGCTACTGAATATAAGGTTCAATTATTTCGACTTTTAACAATGCACATCAAACCGTTACTTTTTCACATTTTGCTGTTAATGCAAATCTCTTGGATTATTATGTGACCAATATCCGTAACTTTGTTTATTGACGTAGCCGTTTAAGTAGATATGAACCTCGTCCGATATCACGAGCAGTGCATATTAGTCCCGTAAAATGTCAAACATAGGTACGAGTACGCATACTAAAGTGTTCACGTTAAAACTGGTCACGTGGAAAGATTTTCCGGACAAGCATTATCTTGTAAGGATAACTTAACTTCCCATCACGTACTTCACATCGAGACGATGGCCTCCAAAAGCTATGATAATCTCAAATGCAGTCGTTTTTGTTACGCCGCCCTGTATTATATTATAATACCAACACGTTGTCGCGTTGGCTTCAATTTATCAGTTTTAAAAACACGATAATATGGCCTTCCTTCGCATCACATAGGTATATTCGGTATTGTAGTTATTGTATGCAATAGTAATATATGTTAAAAACCATTTGACGCGAGCGACTCACCACAAAACGAAAACGTGAATATCAATTTCAAAGCTCGTGATAACACGCGATACTCAAACGATGGTTTAAAAGCGAATATACTATGGTTCTACTATACATAAAACAGTAAGTTGCTGGTCGATGCAGTAAAAACCAACGAATTCGAAAACTTTGTTTGAATTGAAACGTTTCAATTACTATATTTTTTTCCCAATTAGATGGAGTTAAATAATAGGTATTAAATATGATTTAAATAATTTTTTAGTCACTCTTTTTTTTTTTTTTACACTTTTCTGTGTTATCCGATTTTATGCTGAATTGTTACATATTCAGTGTAAAAATAACGATTCGGGATTTTTATGATCAATAAGAAAATGGTTAATATAAAAATTATCAACACCGAAATATTCATACGTTTTTTTTTACCGTAAGTTATTATACTTATGCAGTATTTTTTAATATTTTCGTTTTTATTTTAAGCCTGTCTTCGGACAAATAAAATATATATGTAAAATTAAGTTGTGATCTTATTTTCTGGTATTACATTTAAAGATTTTAATAATTATTGGCAATTTAACGGTTCATCAAAAAATATCTTTTGTGTTTTAGTTTAATATTAAACTCTAAATATTGTTTGATGAACGTCATTCCAAGTTAAAGAACATTTTATATTAATTTTACATCATTGTAATTATTGAGAATGCAGAATTTTCATTACAAGTTATTTTTAAAACATTTAATAAATTAATAAATTATTTTTACACATTTTTTTTCTGACGATTTGTTCGAGATAATGGGAACCTTGCGCTATTGTGTGTTCCAAATTGTTACATTTTATCAAATCGATATTTTTAAATTTCATTATTTATTTTATAATACAGAGATACTCCATGCTGTTGTATAAAAAATTAATAGTGGTACTGTTGTTGAAAACCTTTTTTTATTCAGTTGGATGTAAACGATTATAGTGGCATCTAGCAGCTGAGGCCACATTAGCACTACTCATTTTATACAATAGGATGGGTGTATCTAAAATCCATAGCTTTAAACAGTTACATAATTACAGTAATCGTAAACTTTTAGTACGCTTCTCCAAAATATTCTTCAAATTACTTAGAAATAGATTCGTGTTCATAAGAGCTAGAAACAGATTTTTTTATTTATAATAACAAATACTTATTGATCATATTTAGGGCTCGGATATTTACACACTTAAAATGACTGAAATATGTATTAAAAAATTACTAAGAATGCATAAAAAACAATAAAATATTTTGGATTGCAATTTAGTTTACCTTTTGTATTAAAAATTAAAAATTGATAATAATTTATAAATTTATAATTTTATATTTTATGTTTTATAATATTATACTAGTTACCTTAAGTTAACCTAACCTACATAATGGTTAAACTGTGATACTTTATTTTTTTTTAAAAAAATCTTACATAACTCTAATAATATTTAGGACAAACACATTTATACGGATCGGTAATTTATTATTTATCTACCCGTTGATTTAAATTAATTTAAAAAAAATTTAAAAATGAACTGAAATATGCATTTATATTTTTAGTATCACAAAGTTATGCATAAAAAATAGTATTATTTGATTCAGTAGAACATGAATCAAATTTGTATCCAGGTCCACATTAAATTTGATCAATAGAAAAACTATGCAATTTAATAGACACTCTAGTCCTAGTTATTATAAGCATAAAATAAACGAATTGATTTGTTTAGGTTTCAAAATTTAAAACCTTATGAATAATTATTGTTTTTGGTCGCCATTTATTGGTGGGTGATAGTATATCCTATCAATTTCTAAACGGGAAATAGCAGTACACGTTCGTTATTGTTAAATATTCTAGATGGTGGTAACGTCCATTCGAAGTATAAAAACATTTAGCTTTATATGTAAAACGTGTAAGTGCAATAGTATGTGCGAAATAGTTCCTCTGTTGCGTGGTTCTTATAAATAAATAACAAGTACCCAAAAGTGTTACGTGTTCATTTAAGTTTATAAATTTAAATGGGGCGCACTACCACCAGTAAAAATACGGTAAAATGTTGAATTAATGTTCACAAAATATACGACGAAAAATGCATAAATTCAATTTTTACGTAAATTATTATACGTCGAGGAAAATTACATTTGTTGAAAGTTACAGTATAATTCTGTAAGAAAAAACAATCAAAAAGATCAAAATTAAAATTAAAATTACTGTGCAACTTTTTTGTAAGTATAGTATTATATTTATCGTGCATATATTCAAATGTGATATGAGTTAAATGTTATTTGGTATATCAGTTGTTTCGACCGATAGTAAGAACAACATTAGTCAATAACATTTTAGAAAAGATTGAAAACAATTTACTTCAACCACAATCAATGGTATAGTTATCGATAGAAAAATTAATATCCTGCAGACAATTAAATGTACTGTACAAAAATCAGTGATCGACAAATTTGTATATTTTTTTTTTTAGCCGATTTATTGATACAAAAAAACACGCAATCGATGTATTTTAATGAGTCGACTGTAAAAATTAAACCCTTATCGCCTAGTCTCCTTGTCGCTTACATATACAAACACACATACACTTGCATATAATGCACACAAATATATATATGAGCAATAACGAGTATAATATGTACGCATATATTATATATTATTATATGTAAGGAAGTACACAAAATCAGAATCAGAATTCACTTTCTGAAGACGAGTATACGTGAATATATATAATAATATTATGTATCCTTAGGTCGCTTCGTCGTATGTTTTGACGTAAATAACGTGCGGTATCTTTGGCGTTTATAATATATATATACATATACTCGCTAACGCATAATATTACAAAATACATGCGTACGTGCGAGTATAAGCACGCAGTGTGTGTTTCTCCGTCGTATTCGCTTTGTATAAACCAAAGAGTGTAAATATATATATATATATATATATATATATATATATATATATATATATATATATATATATATATATATATATATATTATATATTTGTGTATGTGTACACTGTATACAGACACACACAACTTACATACAGATATAATATATATATATATTTAAATATATACGACTGTGGCGGCTTTGTGTATGTATAGTAATCTTAGAAGTTTGAAATGTTTGGCTACCGGATAATGTTATGTCCCTTGCATGCGTTATCCGAATAAAGGGATTTATCAATTCATATACGTACTCACGGAATATATACATAAACATCCACACACACTTATATATATAATAATAATAATATGTGTGCGCGCGTATATATGCGTCCATACAACGATATCGCGTCGAGAGTGCTGGCTCCTGTTGAGACCTCGTCCAAATCCCAGTACATCTTTTCCAGCATATTATTTCGCACGCCAATGCCTTTTTATTTTACCACTTTTTTCCCATCCCTCCCCATATTGTCTCTGTCTTTGCCGTTCTCGAATATACAGATATACCGTTCTTTCATCACGACAACATATCACCGCGGTTCTATAGATAAATTCGCCAGCATATATTAAATTCGACGTACCTACATGTTATACATTTAATTTGACTAAATATACTCTGTACTAATGAAGTACTACTTAGTAAATCGTTAAAAATCGATGTATTGATAGATAAATGGATAAAAAATAACAAAACAATCTTCATTAATTGTTATTCACGTACAAGTTGATCCATATTACTATTATTGAAAGAATCAAATGTCAACAAAATATTTTAATATACATACTATCTATCTGATAACGATATAAAATTTAGTGTTTATTGGAAATTCGTGTTCTTAACGATAGTTAGATCTATATCGATGAAGAAATAAGTGCATGTAAAGTCATTTAAATTATTATATTTTAAGTAAATTTTGATTAAAAGATAATCGATTATAGGATTTAGACATATTATTGATTATAATAAAAGAAAAGAATACGAAATACGTATCTACGACAGTAAATTTATTACTATGTATGAATTAAAGCAATCACTATTTAAATGGTTAATTTTTAGTTTGAGCATTTGAAAATAGAACTCTCTTCTTCTTTAAATGCACACTTTTGATTAATGTATTTAAAATGTAATAGGGTTGACATGTTTTAAACATGAAGTTTAAAACAAATGCTTAAAATATGTTTTAAACATCTAAATTAATCAAACATGGTTTTGTTTAAAACGTTAAAAACAAATGATTTAAACAGCAAAGAAAAAAAAAAATCATTCGTTTAAAACATTTTTTTTTTGTTTAATAAATAACAAAAAATGTATAAAAACTAATTTTACAATCAAGGGAATAGGTTTTATAAAAATAATGATATTTGATATGGTAGTATGGTACTATGGTAGGTAAATTGATAAACGTTGAATTTATGTTAGTATAATAGTATGTCATAGTATATCATAATATTAAATATATTAAAAATTTAAATATTAATATATCTTAAATTTTTAACTGTACAGTGTACAGTCTACAGTATAGGTATTTTCAACCTAAATAAAAATGTAAACCATAGTTCTTTGTTAAAATAAAATTGTTAGACATTAAAAACAATAAAAACTAATAATAAAATAATCATAATTAAAAAATACAGTATTTTAAGATTTCCTTTTTTCTAATAACTAGACTTTAAATTAATAAATTATCTTTAAATTTATTAAAATGAGCAATAGAAAAAAAAAATAATTATCAGTCCTTAAACTTTTAAGTTTTAATATAACAAGTATAATATATTTAACTACTTAATTATTGCATTTAGAAACTGACAACTGTTTTTTAGGTTTTCTTTAACCAGACTTTAAATAATAAACTCAAAATTCAAAAAAAAAAAAAAAAAACAAAGTACAAAACTATTACTGGCACTCTTAAAATAAGTTTAACATATTAAAATTAAATAATTTAATATTTAAAATATAATATTTTCAAAGTCTAAGGTAATATAGAAAATATTGTAAGTAAAAACTTTATTATTTTAAAACATAAATAAAATGGAAATTATTATTTTGGATTTATTGATTTGAAAACTGAAACTAATTTTGAGGATTTTTCAACACCTAGTCTTTTTCTTAATGTGGTGTGGATAATGCCAAATGAAGAAAAAATCTTTCAATTCCAGCTGATGAGGCAACTGTTGAATTTATTTAGTTTTATTTCAATTTTTTTTAAATAAATTACATATTATTTTAATTTTAAAACAGTTGAAAAAAATCATTTTAAAAAAACATGTTTTAAACGATTAAAACAGTTTTTTTGATTTTTTTGAAATAATCATGTTTTTTATCAACTCTGAAATGTAATAATAAATTTAATGATAATTATTCAAGACAATATTCCATGGAACTGTTCGACATTTATTTATAATGTACATAGAACATTGAGTTTTTTAAATTATATTTACAAATAAGTAAAATTACATTATCCCTAAAATAATATAATTTTTTTGTTTTAAATTGTCATCATCAGATTTAGGCACAAATATAATATAAACATTATATTATGCACAAAAGCACCATTACGTTACATACTTGAATGTGTATAGTCGTTATAGTTACATACCATATACTGTATCGTTCATACAATAATAATTGTCATAATCTTTATAAGAGGCTATTATAACTAACCATATATGCAAAGGAATAGTTATGGATTATAAATATGTTTGCTCTTGTCGACACATCATGTTTGTGTACACAATAAACCTGTAAAATGTAATACGCGTACGAATTAATATAATTTACGATGTAACTGTACGCAGGGGCGCATATCGTTGAAAGGCGAACATTGACAGGTGTACATATACATATGATATAAGTAGATATGTGTGTGTAAAAACGTAACTACGTATAAATGTACCTTCAATAAAATTATTCCGAAGTATAATAAAATGTTATTAATTCACACAATACAGTATTTGCATATATTCCGTATTCGCGGCGGATTCGATGATTCGTACACGTACGTCTCTTGTTGTGTACTCATTAAAACCTATATATATAAAAATATAAAAAACGCACGTATACCGCGCGTAGTTTAAGCATGATATGTACCTCCTACGCACGATCATCACGAACTATGTCTATATGCATGCACGTGTACAAGCGCCGGTCGATGGATTTTATGGATGCGCGTGTTAATTATTATTATTCAACCCAAAAGCGAATGCAATAATTATCGCCCTTTGAAAATGTTGTCCAGTAAATGTTTAGGTACAATATAAATTATCGAACGCGCACAACACAATGCCATTTATTTACCAGCCATATATAACCACCGGGTGTTCATTTTGATTATATTATACTATCGCCAAATACCAGTATATAAAGTTGTGTTTGTCCAAAGAGTGGATGGTGTACTAGAATCAATGTGTTTTACGTGTATTTAAGTTTCATATGCGTTTAAGTGCATTAAATAATTATTTTCATTAAAAAGCTGAGAATAAAAATAAAAACCAACTTCATTGATATTTTCTATTAATTATTTTTAAAATTGAGCTCATCTGAGATACGCTGCCGGTGTATCATGACTTAAATTTACTATACAATTCCAATGTACAGAAAATATTATTTGATCCTCTAATCATATTTAAGAAAATTTAAAAAATTAACTGATGTCTTCGATACTTTGGTATAGATTGTTTTTCAAAAATAATATTATCCATACTTGAATTATAAAAGTTTAATTTAATTATTTATTTTTTTTAATGAAAGGACATAAAAGTATTTTTGGACTAAGAAAATATCTGAATACAAGTATAAACTAAATTTATTTAATATTACTTGGCAATAATTATACCGATTACAGTATTCTTATACATCATAAAAATATTACAAAATACAGTTGCATATTTTGTACGACAAGCATTTAAACTAGGTATAGAAATAAACTTAACTTAAACTTAACTTCCATAAAATACATTTATTTTTGTTATACTACTAATATTCTTTGTTATTTTTTATTTATTACGTTTCTCTCGCTTATCCTCTGCTAACAATCATTATTTAACATACTCAAAGGTAAGGCAAAGAGCAACGACGTTTATATATATATATATATATATATATATATATATATATATATATATATATATATATATATATATATATATATATATATATATATATATATATATATATATATATATATATATATATATATATATATATATATATATATATATATTTATACATATATTATTTCCATGCAAAAGAGTCTCGGGGCTTTTTAAAATCATAACTTGTCGTTATATATAATGCAGGACGGGAAACACTTATTCCGGTGTTTTAAACGGTTATTGGGTCGAGTATTAGAGAATATGACCGACCAGGGACATATCCTCACGGTTTCCTTTATTTTTTATTCCTTTCCCTCCGTCCTGTCGCTCCTTTGCAGTTACGTATTTCTTTTCGACGTTCCCCAAAGTCATCCTCTTTTCTCGGAATTGATTGTATAATTCATTATTTGAACCGTAAATATGCGAGTCTTTCGCGGATCACGTATTATTATAATACACTTTCTATCGCTGCACGCTCATGCACACACATACACATACACACTAATTCATACCACTCATAATACATTATATATTAAGTACGATATATACTCAAAATGTTTTTGAAAATTATTGTACTCGTATGTGTATAATTCTTGAATTTTTCTGACTTTTTAGTATTATTATATAATGCAGGTACTTACTATTAAAATGCGTTTATAAACACAATGCACTATATACAATATACAGTTTAACCATAAACAGACCAGTAGGTAGGTTATCCTCTATGCGGTGAACTTGAAAATAAAACGCACCGACCACGAAACCTTGCCTGCTATATTATAGTAGGACTACTCTGTTGGTAAGCATACACACATACACATACATAAGCACACGCACACACAATAATAATAAATACGTACTGTACCGTACACAACAATCGAGTGTGTCGCCCGCGTAAATTGGCCCATCTGGCCGCAGTCACGGGTTATTAGTTTGCATTACGTCCTTTTGTCGAACTCGATAACCAACCTTCTGTTATTATTTACTCCGACCGCCGACCCCAGCGTCTGACAACATACGCACGCATACGTCGCGTTTTCGATGAACTCTCGAACACGATTATCGGAGAACGTCCGGGTGCTGTTCCTCGAGGACAACGTGTAACGCGTGCCCGGCGTGTGTTACGTGTACTTATATGATGTACCATCGACAATACCGTATACCTACAACCCGACTATAACCAACAACACGATCATCTCGTATAAAATTGTCAATGTCAACGCACGTTCTCAGATATTTTATGTTTCTAATCCTAATACCAGTTGTTATGTTGTTCCGTTTCAATCCCTAGTGCACTCGAACCGTGGACTGTATTAATGGATTTGTGAACGAAAGTATTTTTTAGAATTTTTAATCACCCTACCATTGTTGACTAATAGTTTTAAATGTAATCAATATAAGATTACTATAAATTAAAGTTCTTCGAAAGTAACCATGTTTCGATGTACATTTTTGGTACACATGGAAAAATTGAGACGATTTATCAGAAACACATTATATATAATGTCACTGCTATGATGATTTACGTCGTACATAATTCGGTGTACCTAACGTATATACACCACAAAATTTTCTCTATGTAACATTTTTATAAACGAATGTTCTCAATCATTATTAATCGTTTGAATTTAGTATACTTACTTAACAAGTTGGAACACAATAAAGCTAAAAGAAGTATATCACACTAAGTAACATTAGTTGTTATACGCGAAAAACGATTTTGGTGAACATGGTACAATAATATACGTAGGTAAACAGTTAAAAAGTTCACCACCATTAAATCTAAATCACATACAAATGGTATTTGCTTTGTTCGGAATATAACGTTTTTTTATAATATGTAGATTTTTCGCACATTTATAATTGAACAAAAAATTTGATAAAATTACATACAATATTTAATTAATTGTTTATTTTAAACATTATTTCAATATTTAGACGGCTTTTTATTAACAAGAGCATGCGATGACTTTTATTTGTCAAACATTTTTAAAATTGCTTATTATACAGGATTTTTCAAATAATTTTTACTTGAACATGTCAGTGTATTTTACAATGTAAATTTTTTCGTCATTTTGCGATTATTAAAAACAGAAGACGCATTTCGCTGTGAACACAAATCTACTCGTTTAGTTTTCAGGAATTCGAATAGGTTAGGTATAAATAATAGATTCCCGTATAAATGATTCGATTGTATGTATAAGCGAACTGTGTTCGGAACGCCCTCATAACAAGAGGGGTGACTGCAACGACAGTACTTGTAATAATAGTATTCATACGGTTGTTGGGCGTCGATAACTTTTTAGTCCTTTTTTCAATTCGCAGGGCAATCATAATAAATGCAATTGTAAACGATAGCGTTTCGCGCCGTCTGCCACCGTGCATTGCCCGGTCCAATACACATGTCTGATATGACGTGCACGCGCACACGTTTAACAAGTGCACCAGGGATCGAGAACAATACATAATATTATACGCTACAGCTAGTGCGTGGTACACCTAAATAATGATCGTTTCACGTCGCGTTCGAACGCGGGACCGTAGATGCGACTCTGCATAATGATATCTGATTTACGGTGACAAAGTGTCTGTAATGCCGTTCACGCTGTTCTGAAGGAAACCGCATAAGAAGACCGTACGTAGTGAAATGAGTACATCCAATAAAAATCATAGAATCGATATGATATAGGTACATAAAAAAATAGACATAGACAAAAAATATGTACAGCACTTGTATTGTTACGTCGATTTTTAGGCGAACACTCATTATGTTATCCTTTTACATTTTACATATTATTATTATTATTATTATTATTATTACTATTAAGTGCGACGTGCATTGATTTATTCCCGTGGATCCATGTAATTGCCGATCGACGATATCCTATCTGTGTACACGCCTCTCTCTGTCCCTACGTATTTCGGCAAACCCTGGTTGACACCGCACACGGCTTATATAAAGAAAATCCTATCTCATAAGTTATATCGGTCAGATATAGCGAACGGAACAAGTTTTCCACGCGTTTTCTCTCCCGTTCTCGTCAGTCAACTTGTGGTGTCGTCTGTAAATGGCTTAACGACGGCAATCTCCGACTCTTTTTTCCTCAACACCGATCCTGCAACAGCAGTGGGCCAGTAAAAACGTTAGCCGTACCGTATGCTATTGGGATGATCATAAAAAATATGTGTTTCAGTATGTATTTGTTACTCCATAGCCATGGATGATATTTAACTTATTTAATTATCTTGGTGTAATTATTCGAGTCTTTTTCTTGCTTATTTAATATAAATATATTCTCTATTACTCTATGCTGTTCATATGCATGGTTATTACAACATGCGTTTGTTTGTTATATATTTTTTTTTATTATTACTATTGATTACCATGTCACGGAATGTTAGGTGAAACCTATTGCCTTTTGTAATAATTTTTTTTCTCTCAGATCGAGTTTACGCCCATCAGGCTTCCTCGGTATCAACTTAACACTTATACAGAAATGTACAAATTATTCTCCACTCCATAAATGGCCTTTTATTTATTCGTTGTACTGTTCTTGTCCCCGTTTACTGTACATATATAGTTACAAAATCTACGGTGCTTCGACCTTATCCAGGTATCGGTCCATGGTTGGCTAACCTTGTGTTTGGTGAGGATTCTCTTTGGCTACATGGCTTTCGGCTAATAAACCGTTGGTATGCCACATTATATGGTAATAGATGCGTATCAAATACTCATTTATATCCCACGTTCCGTCGAGAGGCGGCATATTCAGAAAGAATAAACGACCTCGATTTGCGAACTCGAAATGTTGACGCAGGGTCGACAGCAGGTCATGGCGGGCGGTCAAAAAATTTGTGGAGTTTTTGCGGTATTCACCGTTGTCGTCGTTTTATTTTTCTTCGTCTCCTTCCCACCTTGACGCAATTGAACAAATGTTTCTATAGAATGCGATAGTGTATATTATTATTATATTAAGTCATTATTTTCGTGTTTGCGCGGTGGACAATGTTTTTGCAAGTAACGCAAAAATGTATAGAAATTGAGTGGTCGTATAGTGGTGTGGTGTACCCTT
The DNA here is from genome assembly GCA_034509805.1 of Sipha maydis. NCBI lineage: Eukaryota > Metazoa > Arthropoda > Insecta > Hemiptera > Aphididae > Sipha > Sipha maydis. The sequence continues at coordinate 45,643 of JASXSY010000843.1, read as the reverse complement.
GCAGTGCGCGCGTGCAGGCACAATGGTTTTATAAGTATAGAATTATTATCATGAGCGGATACAAAGAGCCTCAAAAAAGAGAGAGAAATAGACGCGTTGACAGCAGAGATCGTGATAAAAGAAAACGTTCCGAAAAATAAAGGAGTAGAAATATCATTTATCATCGGGCCGGGGTCGACTGACGAGATGCCGCGTTGACGACAATGTGTAATATTACTGACTATTATTATTATTATGATTAGGTTTAACAAACGTGCGTATATTACAATACCTGACACGGACAACAGTCGGTCGGATTATACAATAATAATACACGAGAGCACAGCTCGTGTGTAGGGGTAAAAAGAGAGAGCGACTGCGAATATCAGACGGTATCGCGAGCAGAAAAGCCGCTGCCGACGAACCTTTTGGGCGTGTAACCTTATTTCGAAAATATTCTCGTGTTATTATTATTGTGCCGTTTTGCACGTTGTGGAAAACATTATAAACACGACCGTGCGTTCGCGGGCTTACACCGTCAACACACACGGTTTGGCACAATTATTTTTTCCGTTTGTTCGCCTTTCATATCGCTTGTCACACCCCCCATAGAACACTCTACAAGGGGTAAAAAAAATCCTCCCGCCGCACGACAAACAACCGCCGTGAACACGCCCTGTCGTCCGGACGGTCGTGTAATGTATAAATATAAGAAATTTATATTTTGATTTATATCCGTTCGTCCCGCATTACAATATATATGTCCGGGGTGATTTATCGTCAGGCCCATTGCGCGTACGGCGCCCGAGCCCGCCGACACTTTTGGACCGGCCAAACATCTTGTCACTTCGTCGACGACAACGACCCGCCTGAAATCGTATGACCCTTTTTCATTTTCTTTTTCTGTTCGGTCTTGGTTCCATTTATTTTGCGCGCAGCATTATGTATTGTATTATATTATAAACGTGAATATTGCACAAAGTGCATACTCCAAGATTCAATTAATATATTCAATTAATAGTAAAAGCCGAGTAAAAATATGTCACTAATCATTGGTAACTTAAAAAAACAATTTGCATATTTTTATTTTGGTTTTTAATACCAATTTTACTTACTGTTTATAACATATTTATATTTGTTTCACTCAGAATCTAATAGAATAAGGTTCGTGTTTTGAACGCACTACACATATAAACAGAATAATTTTATATTCGTTCATCTTTTACCGTTAAAATGCACACATCAACAAAATACCATACATATATATATATATATATACTTGATAAAATTCCGAAAAATCGAATAAACACCGGATAATTACAACAAACCTGAAGATCATATTCTACATGATCAATGAACAAACTTATGAATTTAACTGCGATCGGGTTTTGGTCCGTGGCACGCAAACGTATAAAAAAGTTAAAATATATTATACACTGTTTTGCGTGTACCAAACCACGATAAACGATAAGTTATTTACCTTGGTTGGCTTTGAATTTATTCCCCCGATTATAAACAATTGAATTTGTTGGTGTATATTTTTATTGAAATACAATCAATAGACTAAAACGACGGTTACGATGTCATCTACCCGGCGTTGTTGTGGTGTACGCGACCGTTTGCTAATGCAATTAGTATGACCAATAAAATGTACATATATTATTATGACAATGTTGGTTATACACGATATGTATATGAATAATATTATGATAAATTATTTCTATGTACGTGTAGTATGTACATATATAGTTGTAAAAATATCAACGGTCGACGCGCCGATGTGCGGTGGATTAAAATTTCCATTAAATGTTTAATTAAGCAGTGTTGGGTCTTTTGATTTTATAATGTTTTGTATTTTCCCTCCACTCTTCCCTTTTTGCGGAAGGGTTTTTGAAGTGTTCCAGTAATTTTTTATTTTTTTTTGGTAGTGTAGTACCTACTCAGAATAAAAGTAATAAAAATTAAAAAATAAATAAAAAAAACAAGATTTTTTTCGTATTATTGCACATACTCGTATAAAATATTAATGATATTCTAAACTTTTTTTATAATGAAAGTGTGGATGACATGATTATTATAATGATATAAAATAAATATTTTATTCTCTTCAATATATTTAAAGAAATATTGTACTCATATTAATCAACTATTATGTATCTACACGCTTTAATGCGATAAAAATAGCAGGAATGGTGCGATGTAACATCGTGTACATACAATTTAAAATTTAAATAAGATGTAAAATCAAAGAGTTAATATGGTTTTTAAAGTTAGTTAACAAAACCATTATTTTTAATTTGTCGGCAGCATATGATACTTTTTAACGGATGGGCCATAGCTTAATTAATAAATATTTTGTATTTGTGTAAAGCAAATTTTAATTATAAGTGTTTATACTTCTTAAAAATGTGGTGTTTGAATAAAAAATGGTTCATGATCAAGCCTGCAATTAACATATACTCGTACATAAAATTACTATTGCCTACCATATCGTATATATTAATTATAATAATATTATAGTGTTCTTAGTAAAGATGGTTTCATTATTATTATTATTGAATAGTTATTTCTTGTTTACATTTTTATATAATAATATTTTGTATTGATCAAAATCAGATATAATTTTTTTTAGTTAAATCTTAAGTCATCAACGATATTCTATGATATGTGGAAGTATCTATATTATATTATAGTAAATCTATGTTAGATTTTATTGGCCATGAATGAATTACATGTAATATGATACAAAGTATATTCAATTTAATAAGCATAAAACGTGATACGTGATTTAATTTTTTTTCGGGTCGAGCAATACCGAATTTGAAAATGAAATAAATAATAACTGCAAGAAAAAAAGATAATGACGTCACATTCTCGAGGGAAATCTCGCAAGGTGTATTATTTGGTGACGTACGTTATTTGTTTTTGATTAAATAATCACCAAACAAACAATTCTTTCATTCCGTTAAACAAACTTCATCAACGGTAAAAAATTTCAAACCTTTAAATAATTTCACGACAATTTCATAGGTACCACTCATTTTTCATATACCCCATCGCCGATCGTGTTCTTTCCCTGCACTTTTATTCCGAGACCCTTTATTTTAAAACATGGCTACCAAGTAAACAAGTACAGTCTATCGGGTAATACGAGACGAAATCCAGGTTAACATTATTAACTTTAATCACTACTTGTTTACCAAAGACCCTACAAATTTCAGTAAAAATTATTGTAACGTTATTTCGTTTTGTTTGAACTCCATAAAAAAATATGTGTATATACACTCAAAACTGTACAAGTTCTGTAAATATTACACAAAAGAAAATAAATCTAAAAATTGAAATATTGTTTTCCGGAGATAAATACCGCTTAATTGTGTCTATATAACAACGTTACAATCGTAACGTCTTATTTTGGAAGTGATGAATATCATCCAATATTGTATAATTTTACCACTGAATATATACGCATTTATTCAGATGAATTCAAAAACTATTCTGCGTGTTGTTTCAATCTGATATTGGGCTTAGTCAAGTGTTTCCATAGCAAGTTATCGACAAAAACTTTTTATTTTATAAGTGCTTTGAAGAGTGCAAACTTTATATGGAATAAAAGTTAAATTACTTTAAACTTGCACAATAAAGTTTGTTTTTCTTCTAATATAAAATAAATTGAAGTGTTGTAAGTGCTTGTATCCGTATGAATTTAAAATTAACTCTGTCAATTTTTAAAAAAAATTTAGAAGTAATATTTAAACGTTTGTGGTGCTATTTTATAATATACCACCTACATAGGCATGCGCAGATTTTAACTGCAAATACAGCATATAAAATTAAACAGCTCATTTTTAACAATCGGCCAAATTATTGTTGAACAGTTAAAATGATTGATCACATTATATATAGGCTGTGTTATAGTTACCAAAGTGGCTATAATAGTGTAATATTTTTTTTTTTTTAACAATTTACAAATGTAAACATACTTCCTTACATTTATTCACTGCTTTTGAAAACACCAAGTTACAATTACTAACAGACATTATTAGTTGTATAACATAAAATCATAGAATAATTAGTCAATTTATTTATTTATTTTTCTTAATTAAATAAAAATTACTTATTATTGATATTAAATAATTAAATAATGAATTGACCCGACCGACCTACAGACCAATCAATCGGCCCAAAAGAATGTGGCAGATGCAGCACATGAAACTTCTACTGTATCCGTACGCCTATGACTACCTACTTAATATTATTCAATTTTAGTTTAATATTACGATTTGTATACAACTAATATTTTGTTTTTCTACGAACTGTACATAGGACGATCGCATTGAACAAATTATTTTAATTTTAAACTGTACGTTAATCCAAACTTTGCCTACAAGGAATATCCAATAGTTTTTGCTTTTAGATGCTTACTCATTGATTTTTCTACTTCATATTATTATCTATTTGGAATATAATGAACTATAGAATATTATATTTTCCACGAAGCAAGGAATATATTTGATATTGTATGTAAGTAGTGTCTGATATTGTATTTTTGTTTTTCTCGGAATTTATTTTTTACCCTACGTACAAAAATTTAGTATGTACTAATAATGCTGATAACTCATTTTTTTTCACTTCTTTATAAACCTACCAGTTTTTTATGAAAATCCTGGAATATTATTAATTATTTCGTAGATATACTTAATATTATCAACTGTAAACTCAATCATATATTATCGTGGCATTTACACGCAAAACAAAAAAGATTTCAACGTGCATTAGGATTACTCAGAAGTGATAAATTACTCAAGTCATTTCTTTTAGCTGTTTTTGTACTTACATATGTTTATAGATAGTGTCAATAGTTATTTTCTTCTTTTCTACAGCTAATATAGCGAAAAACCAAAAGTTCGATGCAAAGTTCGATGTTCAGTTTTAGTTTACCACCGTTACCAAACATGTCCCTTGTTAGTTGTTGACCGCGTACGGCTTTACACTATAAGCTCCTTCCACAACTTCCCACGGGAAAACGTCATATGACTTTTGATTTATTTTACCACACGAAAATTGTTCAAGAAATGTGTGTAGTACTTTTTTTACTTTTGGAATGCATGTCAAAACGATGACTTCAGAAAGTGATTTAAAAGATATGACCATTTAAAGTTTGAAAAATAAAAACAGAGCGTTGCAAAGATAAAAATATATATTTTCGTACCTATCGACTAAAATTGACTCATCCAAATAACTCATCAAAACTGTATCAATTTTATATCATTTTTTTTTATGTTTAAGCAAGCAATAATTTTAAATATTTTCCTTACTAGAGATATATTGGTTAACATTAGATACTGCTATAGTTAAACGTATATATATATATACGAGGTGTGGCTATTTCGTCAATTTTGTCGACGTTCTCATCAGTTTTTGATATACAAAGGCGACCAGGATGCTCGTCGTCTTCCACTTCTTCTCGTCCATCTTTAAATCTTTTATGCCATTCAAAAACTCGAGTACGTGACATCGTGTCCTTCTCATACACCCCAATCAACATTTTTAAACATTCTGTGGGCAATTTATTTAATTTAACGAGAAATTTTAAATTAACACGCTGTTCGATTTTTAAATTTAGGCATTATTCCGGTAGTTTCGTATTCTATTGTCCACTTTAAATGACGCGTGACTGCGAACTAATTGACTAAAAGAGATAAAACTGATATTATTTGATGCGTTGCCTTGTGTAGATAATAATTACGATATAATTACCCACTGGAGAGTTGATTGCACTCTAATCAGAAGGAAATCTCGTTTTTAAATAGTCACACATCGTGTGAATATGTATGTATTACGGTAAAAGTACGAATATCGGTAAAACCTAGGATTTATCAGTAGAACCTAGGATACACAAAATAGCTTGGTAAAACAACGAATGATTTTTGTAATTTAGAGTTTTTCAATTGAGATATGGTAAAAGTCTGAAGTTGTTCACCAATAATGCAATATTTTTATATAAAATCATTCGAATATCGAACCTTCATCAACGATTCATATTTTTCAAAATTGTTTATTCTTCACTAATGCGATTATTTATTAACAGCGTGGTAATTAAATTTATTTCAATAATCCTATATTCCTACTTTTATTATTTAAAATGAGTTTATTATACCATAAAGCTAAAAGTTATCGAATAATTAGTTAGAATTAAGGTAAAACGATAAAGTACACTAATATACAATAAGTACTATACTTATTTACTCTATAGATAACATTTTTGTTTTTTTTTACATATATTTACACGCACCTACCATTGATTAAATATACAATTTATAATATATGTATATTTAATCAATGCACATACTCTAATTTAGTATTAATCCCGTAAAAATGTTCACAGATTTGATTAGATGTTGATCAAATGGATATTATTATCATAAGACAGTTTGATATTTTTATAACTCGTCACAGTTCGCTTGAAACAATTAATTTATTAATTTAATTTAAATTCCGTTCAATGAAATATTGGGCTCCACTGAGAAGAATCGTGTGAGTTCTTACGTAAATTCTTTTACATTTGAACATTTTCTACAAATTAAAAAAATATACATATTTGGCATGTATCACAAAACATTTAAAAATAAAATATCACCGAATCTTGGTACGCTTATATATATATATATATAATAACAAAAAAAAAAAACATATTAATTAGAAAATATAGAGCAATAATTATTATAACTTTAACTTGAATTATATTTGTGCGTGTTAAATTTAAACCGAACGGGCTCACAAACAAATAGTCAACTCACTGAGCCTTGCAACACAAATTACATGTTCGTAAACTTTTGAGTTGGTTTAATTACAGTTCGCTTTCTTCGACTGAGACACATTAACTCATACGTTTGCACGCGCTACTGCCGTATCGGACCTGTACGTACGCGGAGCGCAACGTAGTAACGTGAGCGCAGAAAACGTAAGCGCAAGCGATACGTGCGTGGCGTTAAAAAGCGTAGAATATTAATACTATCAGTCTTGGTTGGCCCGAGGCGTCGCGGACGAACATTACGCGCTACTCATACGGTGAGCGGGCGCCGCCGAGTTACGTTGCTGTTGTCCAGACAGAAAACCGTGTGGTGTGTTCGGCGTTTTTTTTTTTTTTTTTTGTATATTTTATATTTTTTCCACGCTCGGCTTCTGGCTCGTGGAACGCGTACCGCGCGCTGACGTCGATCAATCGCGGTCGGTGCCACCCAACCGACGGTCGGACAACCGATGTGCCCTTTGTTCCTTGAACGACCAGGGGTCGTCCGGCCGTACGCGGAAAATCGTGACTCCACCTCGCTCCCTCCCACAACAATCCTTGTTATCGTTACATTGTTCGCGTCGAGCCGAGCCGGACGAACACAATGCGCCTACGTTTTCGACCGCTGTCCGTTAAAAAAAAATTCCACGTTTCGTATCGGTTACATTTTTTTAAATGTCAACGTGTAACATTTATTATTGTTCGACAAAGTTCCGAGGCCCGCGTACAGTCCTCTGTTGAAGGTTTATTGAATGATTTCATTATCATTTTGTAAATGAATGCTGTTTTTAACTTCTCGATATTTTGTTTTCGCTTCTGTTACTTCAACGACGAATAAATAAATATTTTTCAGCAAAAAATAAGAAGCATGTCATTTTTTTCATTAGAAATCGAGTGCATTTTATGATTGTTCACTTCGGATCTTTCCAGTTCATTATGCAACATGATGGTCGAATGTTGCTGTTTTTCGCTAGTTAACTTTGAACGGATTTTAATCAAAACTAACCATATATTGCTACTAGTTTTACAATGATTAAAATTGATGAACAGATTGATAAATAACATTAAAAACAGTTCATAACTATTTGAAAAGTATAACTAAGAGTATTTATTTTATTTGTGCAAAAAAAAGATTAAAAATGTATTATCTTAATATTATCACAGTTATTTGAACTGTATAATATGTTTTAATTTTATGACATACTATAATAATGTAATTTATTATGTCAAACGGTGTTATTGACCGTCTCGTTAAAAATGTTCACAACGATTTATATCTCTTTTTATTTACTTAATATTATGTAAACGACGAATACAATACGATAATACGGTCCAAGTGCAAACGTTTCTTAAGTACATATAAAATGTTATTTTGCATTACCATGGTTTTAATTTTTAATCCTTGTAAATAACTCGTTTTATGTGAAATTTCTTTACATTACTCTACTTGCACTTAAATTTTTTTATTGCACCTGACCCGGGAATAAATCGTTAACATTAACAAGCTAACGGCGTTAAATCCTGCTTAAGGGTGTAGACACTCGTTCGTTAAAAATAAATGTCAATAACATAGGTACTATAATATAACGCATCCGCAACGCGAAAGCACAACAGTATTAAATCATCATATTATATTACATTATGTACAGGACTAGAATCTTTTATTTTTTCGTGACTGAACTTATTTATTATATACTTATTTATAATTTTTAATATTTTGTATTTTACATTTTAACTTTTATTTAAATATTATATTATTTATGTTACGGCCATAAGCTTAACTGGTGTTAAATAATCTCGACCAAATAAAATATAAATTAATTTATATATTTTTCTTTGTTCGGTAAACCATTACGTTTTCGAAAAACTAAATTCTCTGTTCATCTATTATTAATACATAGTTCTAAAGCAAAACGGCTTAGATCAAACTCACATTTTCTTGTTAAGGCCAATATTATTTATTATTATTAACATTTATTCTTTTTTTCTAAGGAATTCCTCTTGTAATAATCCTTAAATAAAGTTAATATATATATTAAATGTTTTCAATGCATTTATATAGTTATGTAATTAGCATGGTGTACGTGCAGGTAGAATATGTATTCCTAAAATTAAGGAGGTTAAAGGGTAGAACATAGCATTTTTTCGATTTTCGCTAAATAATGCATTTTAAATTAAAATCATTACACCACGTAATGTTTCCATAGTACTAGCACCTAGTATTAGACAGAAGATAGTCACAGTGCCAGATTGACTATCCTTTCTTAGACTATTGCTCGTCGTGAACTTTGCCACAGCCATATACGCTGGGAGTACATAGGAATTCTCAGTACTACGAAATTTTACATAGCAGTTAACTATTTGTATTCAAATTATTATTTAAAGTAAAACATTACATTACTGTAACTTATTCTTATTTTAGAATACAAGTGTTCTGTTTATTAACTACCTATCTTATCACAACTATCTCAAGCCAACCAGGAACATCATTAAATAATTAATGTGACTACAACCACAGTGCCCTGAACAGCGATCATTACACTCCAAACTATCACCCCTTTAAGTGTTGAAAATTGTTTAGTTATCGTGTAGTATAACTTGCTGTATTTTAATTATATTGGATGTAGGTATAGCATTTATCGTGAATCGTAGGGCATGCCGATATTTTTTTCAAAAATAGATAAAAAGTCTCTCGAGAGTTATAAAAGCGAAAAAGAAACGGTTTTACAAACGAATTTCGTGCACTACTGTTGCAGTAAACAACATCGTCACGTTATAAAATCAAAAGTCATATGTTATTGGATATTATTATTATTATTATTATTGTTCTACAGCACAGCTTTGGAAGATGAACAAAAAATGTGGAACTCTAGTTTTATTTATGTTTTCCGTCAAAAACGATGAAATACATGTAATAGTAATAATAAAAGTAGTAAAAAAAAAAAGAATTAAATCGAGGGCGCGTAGAACACTATAATAAATCATCTGTAATTGGGTTTTTTTTTTTTTAAGAAATCAATTTTTACGACTTATCGACATTGACCCCCCGCAACCCCGTTGTCTGTCCGCATCGGTTCCGGTGAATTAATGTCATTATCACGCGGAGGCGTATTTTTTTTTCTTTTTTCACCCCCTTACCCGGAACGAGGTACTCTCCGCTCGGCGGGTGGCCGCGAGTAATGCAATAATGAGCGCCGGCGCGCACCACTCGGTCCGAGTTGGTTTTTATTATTATTATTGTACATTTTTTTTTTTATTATTATTATTATTTATTTATTTCTCCCGCTCAGTACAATGCGCGTGTATATTGTGTACGCTATGCGCAATACGTACACAACGTACGCGAAATAAATGTACACGCAACGCGCCCCCCCCCCCCCCCCCCAATTTGTTATATGATACCGCGGCGGTGGCGGCGGCGACCGTTCTTCGACGAGGGCGCTCCCTTTATCCTTTATATTATTATATTATTATCATTATATTCCTCCGGTCGCCGCGCGTATGATTCACTGGCGCGATCAATTATTCAAACGCACACACATCTGTTGGGCCCGATCTCCGTTGCTGACGGCCAATGGTAGACGCGTCGCCGAGTCTTATCGCCATGCAACGTTTACGTGTCGGTTTCACTACTACGTCATCGCCCATCGCCGCGGAGCTTGTTCGTGCCTCTGGTCGGACTGCAATTACGACGTTACAGCTTTTTCACGCGCCGAATTCGTAAGGGAAGGGAACGAAAGATGATTTGAGCTGTATGGCAAAGTTTCAAGTTATCAATACAAATAACAAAAAAAAGTCATGTTTCTTAACATTTTTAAATGTGACGTTGTAACTTATCAAATGATGAATTGCTTGTATCAATTTATTTGAAACAGGAAACGCCGTTTTAAACATGTTAATACTGAAATGTGCAAATAAATATTAGAAAAAAAATAGTCATCGTTGGGTATGTGTCTACAATACTAACTACTAATAACGATCTCGGGCAATTCAATTCGACATACCCAACTCTTCAAATATTTTAGTAGAATTGACTTCACATTTTTAGCATATGATTTACCTCATTCATGAAATATGTTTTATACTTATTAATTAAACAGTTAATAAATTCAAAAACTCATTCGACACTTAAATGATATACATGTTAAGTTTTAATTATTTTTGTAGTGATATATTTCTTATAAAATCAGGAATCGTGAAAGTCATTTTAGATCTAGTGATTCTTAATATTTTTTCAATCACATTTACCTACTACAATTAAACATTACATCGCCCTAACATTAAAATTAGAAATAAACTTAATTGTATATTTAGTTTGTAGATACAAACTTTGAGGTATGCTATTTATATGACAGTGGTGGCAATAATATGATTTTATTCGAAAAAATTATTTATTTTCTTTTTTTTTTTTCTCGTGAAGATTTAATGTCACCTCTATCACTGGAAGATAAAAAATATTTCTATTATATCTTCTCTGATGGTTATTTTTCTACTGTAATATTTTTAATTATACACAATTTACAAGTATATTTGCATTAAATGACACCCCAAGACGTTAGTGTGGTGATTAAAATTTGATATTATCGTTAAGGTGTTTAAACGACGGTTGTACGCACGCAACTATACCATTAGTCATTGTATACGACTGCATTGTAATAATTGTATCTGTCATAAAGTTTATATGCTATCTGTTTGAATACAAATACTCTCACTTCTGAAACTTAAAACTATAATAATGCTCTTATACTTCAGGTTAAATCTGTATACAATAGTGTAGGGGAGAAATGAGAAGTTTTGCTTTACTGGATAAAAAAATGTAATTAAGGCATTCATTTAATATATACAAAATCTAAATCCGAAATGCAACATTTCATCACGGTTAGAGTTCTGCAAATTATGTTTCATAGCTGTCTGTTTATTTGTTAGTGTCATAATTCATTACTTTGATTTTGTAATTTAATGAATTATTTAGTTATAATTAAATAGAGAAAATAATAATTTCGGTATCGCTATGAAAATATACTACAAAACGTCGTGTGAGTATTTATGAAAAGTTGTGTCTATATTCATGCGCAGTATATAAATATCATCCCACATTATAATATAATGTGTCAGAAAGTTTTTATTTAATTGTCATTGAAAATTATTCGTTTGAAAAAAATATGAAATGTCAGTTTTTACGCTTTGTTTTGTTATAACAATTGTACACTCTAATTTTACTCTATATTATGTTATGCTATATATTGTTTTATCTTTGAAGACGCACAACACTGGACCATCCCCGTCGACCATAGTCGGTGTTTGGACACAAACGCTGTCCTGTTTGTACGTACTACTACTATAATAATATCATATCATTCGCGTGCATTTTTTAGTCTTTCATTCTTGTTAATCATTTTAAGTGCTCGTTCCGAGACGATGTCGCGATATTATTTTCCATATCAAAACATTCATCGCAGTATTTACGTGCTACGTATTATATATATTATTTCATCTCTATACCTGCTGAACGTGTACACAACCTATGTGCGTGTCCTGGTTTCACCGTCATCGTCATCGCAACACGCAGCACAAATATTTACTCAACATCAAAACGGAATGAAATCATACAATTTTGTATATTAGTATTGTTATTTTCCAGTAGCGAATAATATTTTACGGTATGTAAATTATGATGTTTTTGACTACCTAAGTTAATTTTATGGTCCACTTGTAGTGTGTTTTTGAAAATATTAATTTTTCATTGAATTACAGTCATTCAGAGTAAAAACAAAATATATAAAGGTAGGTGCGTTACCCCAGCACCCGTAAGATGAAATTTGATTTCAGAGGGGTTTGGGGGTTGTACAACATTTAATTTTGATTGTTCAAAATTGTACAAAATAAAGTACATAATACTGTTTGATTACAATTCATGATTTCGGAAGTACAGGTGCTGGGGTAACGCACCTAATATATAATCGTTGACCATGGATATTGCCTAATGTCCGTCCCGTATCATACTATAAATTTCTACGTTTATGTAACGAATTATTGTAGGTTTTTACAATTTTTGCAAACACGAGAATTTAGTACAATATCGATCATCTTCTTGCGCTAATATGTTGATATGCAATTTTGTTACGGCGATGGCTAACGATACTTTCTTCAAAAACACGTAAATTTACTACTGACAAATCGAATTGGTTGAAATTTGATCACATTGTACAGGTTTTACGATAACTGATAGGTATATTTATGTAAACGTGGCAGGTACACGTATAAACGAATTACCGAGAGTGCGTGGCGCACAAATCATACACGTAGCATGTAGCACACCATATGTATTACTTCCTCTGCACTCTTTCGAGCTCGTCTCGCCATGAAGTTGAACGAAGTGAGGAGAAGTGAGGTAATACATACTACACTTTCGCCAAAGTGACGTGAGATAACCATCTACACTTTTTATTTTATTTTATTTTGCTTTATTCATTTTATTCGAATCAATAGATGTATTTTTTTCTTTCTTAATTATCCGCGAAATATTGCCAGGATCGATTTTTTTTTTATTTATCAGTGCACCAGTAAATATATCTTTATTCATTTTGGTCCAGACATAATTCATGTTTACTTTATCTTTATTCCCCTTGGTACATTAGGATCCATAAAATTCGATAATGTTGCATACATTTAATTGATATTTCGTCTGTCTAATCGCAAATTATTAAATAATAAAATAATACATAATTAAAATACCCAACAAAAATAATAATAAAGAAAAGCAAGACGAATATTAATAATCCATATCGATAAAATGTAAGGTGAGCGCGAAAGTGTAGTTGATAGTCTTCGTCTCATTGAATCGCTCAAAAAAAAACGATACGGATTGAGCGTGCCCGAGGCAAAACGAGATAAGACGAGATGACGCGAGTGAATTATACTCTGGTGCTCGCATTACCTTGTGTGCCTCGACGAGAATGTAGAACTAGAAAACATTACAATAATTTCTGTATAGAGTATATTTTTTTAATTTTTTTTTGTGACTTTCCTTGATATGCATGGTTTCTGGAATATGTTTTGGAGCACTTCACTATTTTGTATTCTCAATTCCTCGTTTTGTGGGTTAAAATATGGTCCGTAGTTAAAATATGGTCTTAATAGTTTTCATTCAAAAATATCTAGTCTTATTTCCTCTGTTCTTTCTTTTTTTTTTTTTTTTTTTGTGTTAAATCACGGCGCGGAAGAGGGTCTGTTCTTTCTTAGTGTCCATGTTTATGAAACATACAGTATGATGGGATGTATTAATGTCATACACATATTAATTTTAAGGTTTATAGCAGTGGTGCCTAACCCACGGCCCGCGGGCCACATGTGGCCCGTTACGAATTTTCTAAAATAAATACAATTTTAAAAATGCATGGAAAAATGTTTAAATTATTTTTTTTCATATATTATTTTTATTTAAATTTATGAATTCGTTTAAATAATTATTCCAAAAAAAAACAATTATAATGATAATAATAAAACTAAAAACTATACAAAAATGTTTTACTTTTATTTTTAATGAGAAATTTGAGTTTGTACTTCTTTTACTAATAATGAAAAATTTTTTTTGATATAACTTTTAAATTATCTATCATAATAATCTTTTCAATAGGCAATAAAATATAAGAAAACAAGTCTAATATATAAGATTATTTTTGTACTTTCATACTTTGTGGCCCGCTTGAAGATGGTTGTTTACCAAAGTGGCCCGCCAAGGGAAAAAGGTTGGGCATCACTGGTTTATAGAGATCGATCAAGATTTTAGAAGAGTACCAGCTTCAAAATTACTTTTGTTTGACAGTTGTATTAATCTTGCTATCTTATTGTTCTGAGTTAAAAGAGATCCTAAAAAGTACACTGTAGAATAGTATTATTTAATGATAAATATAATTTGTGTTGGGTAGACGGCCCTCCAAAAATAAAAATCAATATGTATAGTATATATAGTATGAATCAGTATTTAGTTTTGCAGTACAGTGTTAAAATATTAGTAATGATTAAGTAATTCAGTTATGAGGACAGTAATATCCCAAGCAAAGGGCATAGAAATAAAAGACAATCAACATCTAACAGCTGTTGCTTACGCTGATGATATAGTCTTATTAGCCGAAACAGTCAACGACCTAAAAAACACATCAGATATATTACTAAAGGAGGGGAAAAAAATTGGATTAAAAATAAACGAGACAAAGATAAAATACATGATAGTATCTAGACACAATCATAAATCAGAATCCTTGAAAGTAAATAAGTACACGTTTGAAAGGGCAAGGAATTTTAAATACTTAGGTGAAGATGCTAATAGCCATGAAGAAGTGAAAAAATGGCTCATCGCAGCGAACAGGTGTTACTTGGACTATTACCATTGTTCAGGTCAAAACTATTATCAAGAAAATCCAAAGTAACATTATATAAAGTTCTAGTCAGGCCAGTAGTTCTGTATGCAAGCAGTACGTGGGCGACGACAAAGTCAGATGAAAAAAAGTTAGTGTTTGAGAGAAAGATCTTGAGGAAGATATTTGGCCCAAAAAAAAACAATGAAGGAGAATATGAATCACGAAGCAATATAAATTTAGAAGAATTATATAACGAACCCAATATTGTTGGGATCTTGAAAAGCGCCCGATTAGGCTGGGCCGGACATGTATGGAGATCAAAAGGACTAATTGGACATATAACTGCATGGAAACCAACCGCAAAGAGACCCAGAGGACGACCTAGACAAAGATGGACCGATAGAATAAAAGAAGACCTGAAAATGCTGGAAGTAAGGAATGCTGAAGAAATGGCTCAAGATAGAGAAGATTGGAGACAATATGTTGTTTTGGCAATGGGCCTTAAAGGCCTGTAAAAAGCCAAAGAAGAAGAAGAATGATTAAGTAAAATGGTTACTAATATTATTATATTAAAGCGTATTAGGTTTTTTTTTTTTTTTTTTTGAGGGCCGTCTACCCAATATATTATATATACTTATTTATATCTTATTGATAAATATATTTAAGTATACTTTGATAACTAAGATATTTTTTTTGTCATTAGTTTACGAACAGCAACTTATCAAAAGTAGTTTACAACCAAATGTTGGATTGTGATCAATGGTTGGGAAATGCTGCTGTAGATTTGATATATTACCTATTTATATATATTGTATTATATTAACGGGATATATACCTACTTGTATATATATGGTACATGGATACGCAAGGTTTGTTTGTTTTCTATACGACATCGTAGTTATATATGGGCTGTACACAATAATACGTATACGCAAACATTTTAATATGTATACATCAGTTATTCTTGTAGCGCAGAATACCACGGAATTACATAATGCTAATGTTTAACAATCGGGAATAAGTATTATTATTAAATGCGGTTTAGCGTAATATACGTGTTTTGCAATAGCGATTTATTATTTGTGAAAAAGCAATGCGCGCGCGATACAATATACGTCATATTGTATCGTATTTATTTGAGTACTACCGCAGTGTATTCTACGTGTATGCAAATCGTCATGTATTATACATTGGTGTCTTTTCTAACCTAAGGGTCTGAAAATTGATGTAAATTTTTTATTTTAGATTATCCGTGTTAAGTTGTATTGACAACTAATAATATACTTTTTTTTCATTAATTTTTTTGGTATCTACAATTACCAATAATGTTAAATTCACTAGCACTATCTAGCACTAATAATATTATTCGTGTCCTATTATGGTAATTGAAAAATTACGAGTACATTGATTGGCGATCGGCATTGACCTCACTGAATATTGTTTTCAATAAAGTCGTATGACAAATTGAAGAAATATAAATAGGTTATATAGGAAATATAATAGGTCACCTACACACGAAGGTAGAGAACTGCTATTCTGAACTGTTCCATGATTCAAAGCACGCAAAATATTCAATACCATTTCATTTATTACGCGTGGTGTATGACGTACGATTCAGACGTTTTTCGGTGAACTCATCAACTATGTAGTATGCTATGCCGCCACGACTGCACAAATATCTGACGTTATAATTATTGACCGTTTAAATATTATAACATCTGACCACGAATCGTGGATAAAATGTCGAACCGTGATGGTTAAAATATTTAGTCATCATTCAATATTCCAACGGACTGTTAAAACGTCGAACGTGAAACAGTTTTATTGAGGCTAATTGACAATGATATATCGGCATAATCAGCAATAACAAAAATAAACGGCTAATCGACGATAAATTGGCAGAGAATTTGATGAAAAGATTTCTTTTAAAATTAAATGTACTTAAGTAATTGATATTAATAGAAGTATGCACAAATTGATAAGCATATTTTTGCTATTGATGTATGTAAAAAAAATGTACGAAAGGTTTATTTGTTTTATTGCGATACATGTTAGGCGTCAATAGTATATTAACTTAAATTAATTTTAGAAATACTCAGAGAAAATCATTTGAAATGTATTACTCATCTATAATTATTTTAATTAAGAAAAAAAAAATTATACCATGGCTTTAAATTCCAACGATAGAGATTTTTTTACTACATTACAATGTATATTTATTTACTACATACAAGTTGTATACGGTTGCTTTTGATTCTATTTGTATTGTTTTTAATATTTTAATTTTAGTATCTATTATATTGAAGTTATTTATATGTGTTCATTATTTGAAATATATAGCTACTTTAATAAAAACACGAGCATTTGAATAAAGAATATAATCATGCACTCAGCGACAACAACTATGTATGTAGAGAAATCTTGTGTCTATATTGAAAAAAATTAATGGAGTTAAATGATTTTGATTTACGTTTTATTTTTTTTTGCGTTTCTCTATTATTGGTTGTTGAGTATTATTATATGAAAAATGTGTATCATTTGAAAATAATCGAATGCAAATGATGAAATATACACTTTTAACATTTCTATCTAGATTAATATTTTAACAATGATTCTTTTTTTTATCTCTAATTCGGCGTCATTACATTTTTTCATCTAGATAATTTTTAACACTATAAAATATATTTATTGTTAGTGGTGTGCTCGTTCGATGCTTGGCGGTCGCGGGTACGTCAATTAGCCTTCATGTGGAGTAGCTATTATTTCGTGTATTTTGACCTCTTGCCAATATTATATAAATGTAGGAACCCTTTTTTTCATTTTTTTTTGAGTGGAATGGAATAAAAAATTGGCACACCACTACTGCCACCACCACCATCACCACCACCACCACCACCACCACTACTCGCATCATCACGACCATCCAAGCTACCCTGCTCCTGTCAAGCGGCTAACGGTGACCAATAATAAAATATTGCATAGGGTTCGCCTTGTGTGCGAGTGTGTGATAGCAGTAGCAGATGAACCCGCACTTGCCATACTCATCCGGACAGATAATGCACTTTTTATTAGGCACACATGGTGTACACTCGTACTAACTGTCCGTATACGCGTATTCATGTCCTATACCATACATACAGTAAAGTTGTATATTGTAGGCGCATTGTTTGTGCATAATGCGATTCACCCTACCGTACAATGGGTCAAACAATGATTATCGCAGAGGGAAAAAAATTAACTTTACTTTTTTTTTATTTATTTTTTATTTCATCGTCCTCGAGCACTAAACGAAACGTCAGTGTTTTTCGAAAATGTAAAAAAGAAAAAAAAAATCGTATAACTTGATTAGTGGCAGTGAACCGTTTCGCGAATGGAATTAACTCCACGCGTGGCCGCGTGGTGATAAGGGAAAAAGTTGTACTGATTATTCCGTCGGTGTGACGGTAGCAGTTAGCAGAACGAAGTAACTTATAAATAATAATAAAAAAAAAAAAAAAAAAAATTAAAAACGACATGTCTCACAGAATGTAGTTTGTTGGGAAAAACTGTCATTGGCCTTACAAATGTTTTACAAACATAACACATTGTATTCTAGTAACCGTTTTAAAATAAAACTGTAAATAAAAAATAGGTAATGTGTATTCAAAATAAATAATTGATTGTTGATTCGTTGAAAATATTTAATGTTCACTGTAGATAACGTAGTTGAAAAATAATGTAATGAGGATTATTGACTCGATTGACATGGAAGCGGTGATGAAGAGTTGATGTACCTGATAAGGGTTTATGTATAGTATAATAAACAATATATATTATGTAATACATTATGATAGTTTAAGTACTAGAAAAATATCGAGAATAAGATGTGTGTACATAAATAATATAAATGTAATATAATGGAACTCGAACCTCTACAAGTCAAATTTTCGATAACTCGAAGGAATGCCTTGGCTCCTGCCTTACAATATATCATACATGTGATAAATTTTCTCGATAATTCGAAGTAATTTAGTTGAATTTTGGCTTATAACTCAAATATATTCGACATAAATTACTCAAAATTATTGAAATACTATGTAATACTACTACTACTACGTACACCGATTAATATTATCAATCTAATCTTTATCTAATGCTTCAAATATTCAAGAACTATGAGGAATTTCAGACAAGATTATTTCTACGCTAAACATAATTGAAAACTGTACAAATAAGTCCTTATTAAACAATAAAAAACAATCAAAAATATCTGATTTCTTCTAAAAATAGTGTTAATTTATTTTTGACATTGTATTTATCTTTATTACTTACAATTTACATACATGTTTATTACTTTATACTTTTTTACAGAATACTTTTTTTAAATTTTAATACAATATATATACATTATACAATTATTAGTAAATACGTAAGTGAATACAATTATAAAATTAAGCTTTTGTGTTGTTTAAAAAATTATTTTTGATTGTTTGTTTGCCCTCAATCGATTCAAGTTATCGATGCTCCATTATACACATATAATATAATAAATTTAAATATACATTTTATTATGGTTATTGACTAAAAATAAATAGTCTTGATTAAATTTTTTTTTTTTTTTTTTGAACTCAGTCAACACGAACAAATATTTCAGTCCCAAATGATTCCGTTTTATCGAGAGTTTACCGTATTTGATTTGAAACAGGTAATCGTTACGAAAAGACCGGATGTGTTTGCGGATCTCACGGTAAGAAGAGCAGCCGATGATCGATAGGTGATCGGTTCCACCATAACTGGATCAGCAACGACAACGACAACGACAACGCGATATAATACGTGTGTACGTACGTGTACCGCCGACCCACATGGGAAATTGAAAACGTAGTTGATTTGTGCCCGAGTATACACTTTAAAAATTAAACATGAATCAGTATTGTTTCTATACTTCCTACACATATACGAAAAAATGTACGTATATATAACCCACCCCTCACAGATGAAATTCCTCGAAAACAGTATACATATGTCAGCATTTGGCGATTGTAAAAGATTAAACTACTGTGTGGTTTAGGCCATGATTATGAACAATGTTTACATTGTGTTGCATCGGTATATATATGTATGTTTATATATATATATATATATATATATATATATATATGTCGTGCAATAAACATATAAGTAAAATTATATTAAAAATTCTTGAGTCGTAAAAAGGTAAATGAGATATATATTATTTCACAACGCGATATTTTTTTTTCTCTGAGAATTAAATTTTGATATTGATATAGTTGTGTAAAGAAAATTGTAGAAACAAAAATATACATGCAATTGTGTATAAGCATACATTTTATGTTCATGCGAGTTCATAATAATATAATGTGTTGAACGACATAATATTATCGAAACAGTTGTAAATATATTGTATTAATTATAGAAATTTGTTCGATCGAATTCGTATACCGAGGGAAAAAAGTCTTAATTAAAGTACGTTTTACCTTGCGCGATCACGAACGCGAACTTCGAACTAAGTAGTCTTGGTTTATTCTGAACTATTTTACGTCACGATCGAGAGTATATTTATATCGCATCATTCATTTGTACTCAATATTTTGATGTGCGAAGTACACTACTGAATGGTGTAAACGAACCTACTGTAATTTTTTTTAATTAAAATGGATACATTTGACGACGTTATTATATTGATAATTATTTTTGAAGAAGATGATGATGACGTTTCACTAATATTCTTCCCAAATTGCATTTCTTATATTTAAATCTTTATAATCCTAATTTTGAAGATTATAAACTGACGGGTGTTTAGCAACACATTCGATCAAAGCTTCGTATTCAACTTTGCTAAATTTAGTCATTAGAGCACTCATTATAGAAAGACACGACCAACGTCAACCAATAATCAATCATAATTTTTTTCAAACCAAAAATAAATTGCGGTGCGAACAAATTTAAATCGCTAACCGCAAACCCCGTGAGGTAAACCATCAATATTTAATTTACTTTATAACAGTAATCGCACGATAACGATGCGCGATCTTAGATCGTAGTTCGCGTTCAGGATCGCGCTAAGGAAAACATACATTTACACGAACAGTTGATGATTTAGCGATTTGTATTGTTAAACAAATATAAATCTAAATTTTTTAAATCGTATTCATAGTACACCAAAAAATGAACTGTTGTGTTAATGCGTCGATATAGAGTATAATATACTCTATACCGACGCATTACACATATATATTATATATTTTTTTTAGACACTCAAACATTGGAATAATCAATATGATTATATTATGAAAACACACATTCGGTTTGCATGTCTACTTTCAAGGAAATATGGCGTAATATGACATGCCACTCGGAGTCACTGAGCAATTTTTTTTGTTTACGATTATTGAAATCAAATTATAATACTTGTTTGAATATTTGCAACGTTTAAGAGTTGTACGAATGAAAAAATTCTATTCTTTACCATTGGTACTCATGCAGCGATACGTATCGCTGTACAATACGTGTTGTCTGTAGAAATTATATCAAGAACATTATTCGAGTACGTATACTATGAAGGTTTTAGACATTAGATTTATGTAACCGAAATAACTGCTCAGAGAGTAATTCTACAGATTTAACAGATTAAAACTGACCGTTATTAATGATTAATATAATATTATTAGGGTATAGTTTTGTACGTAATAAATACACAAATTATTTTGGCATTATCGGTATATATACCATGTATACTTTATGTATGTATGTGCAAATAACAAACGATACACAGACACTATATTACAGTCGTATCTACTGAAATTATGTATATTGGTGGGCTGTAATAATTCCTCTCGTGCTATAATGTACTGCATTGCAACAATGTATGAATAAGCTATTGCACGTATTATAAATCCGTTTAAAGCGATGCGTTCGTTGAATATAATATTATGTGTAATAGCCGCACGAAACGTGATCGCTGTCGTAGTGCGACTTTTTTGCACCGACCGTGAGCGAGATTTCAACGTGATTTTTGAACGGAGAGCAAATATAGGCACCACAATATTTATTATACACAATAGTTGTGAACACGTTTTAATTATATTAGTAAATATATTGTTGTAATTCTATTCATTGGACTACGAATTCAGACGAATTATACTTATGTGGGTCGTCAATTGCTTTTATGTTGTGTTCAATACACGGGTACGCTAAATATTTTAAGAATTCACATATGTACCAATTTTATTTACGATGACACAGGACAATAATAAAACTATTGTAGTCCTCGATGAAATAATATTATTATTTAAATTCAAATAATTCTCAATAGAAATACAATCAAAAAAAAAAAAAAACACGTTAATACTGTAATATAATTTCCAAAATACAAAAAATATACTCGAAAAAATTAAGTTCAATATTTTCGAAAATATCATCAAATTATTTAAAATATATTAGTAAGATATTTTTTTTTTTTTTTTGCGACCTTTTAAATTAGTATAATATTATATATTACTAGCTTAATAATACGGCTCAAGAGTCCATAATTTATTTTCATAATCGACATATTTGAACTGTTAATTTAATAGATGGTACACACAGTTTGGTAGGTTATGAAAGTATTTTGAAGTTAAAATATTTATTCTTCTCCTAATAAGTATTGTTACCGCTGATTAGTGCAGCCAAACTGTGAATCAATCGATTAATCTCTCTGATATAATCTAATGGTATATCTTTAAATACATTAAAAATTTAATTATCTTATTCTACGTTTATTAAAAAACTTAAATGTCCCGCAAGATGGGAAAAATTAGTTTTATTTGACTTCAAGGAACATTCAAAATGGAAAAATGTTGAATTAAAATCATGAATGTTCAGCTATGAAATAAAAAATAAAATAAAAATGTTGAAATTATTATATATATATATATATATATATATATATATATATATATATATATATAATATTATAATATTGTTAACATTCAATACTTATTTGTTTGTCAAGTTCTTAACGATACATAAGTTATAATCATTCCTTTCGTTTTATTAGCAATTATTGAACTTTTTTTATTGAGATATATGTTTACACAATACTTATCTTAAAATATTATTAGAAAACTCGAAATAAAATTTTGATAAATACGTCATAGGTAAAAAATATAACGAGATTGATGAAAAAAATCAATTAGTAATGATGTTACATGAATCTTTCTGCTCGTTTTAACTGTTCCAAAAAATGTTACATTGTATTTAGCCTATAAATAACTAAATATAGCATCCAGCTATTTAGAATTAAAAAACGAACAAATATATAAACCGTATCAAATTTCCGGCGTACGGTGGGGAAAAAATGGCATATATTAAAATGCGAAATGACAGTAAACTAAGGGTGGATATTTTCTGAAATTAATGAAGGTCGGAAAACCTGTGAAAAAAAATGTATGTATGAAAAATTATGGGTAGCAGTGTCTGCGACTGCGATAGCGAGAATGGGTCGCGAAGGTATATTATAATATCGGCGGCGGCGTTGAGGGTAAATGTTTGGCCAGTGCCAAGTTAGCGCCTTTACTATGATAAATAGCCGCAAAGTGACCATCTAGTCGGGGCGTTGGGGCTGTATTTTTATTAGTGACAGACTTAATTAGGGTCTCGGACCTGTCCTGAATAATTAAGAAGGATATTATTATACCGGATTTCCTTAGTTCCCAGCGGGCGACCTCCTCTCACTCCACCGCTGCCCAACATCAACTGCGACCCCCGTCCACCACACCGCCTTTTGGTCATAGGTACTGGCTGCCGCGTTAATAGCCCCGTATAATGTCTGCAAGGGCAAATATAGTATGCATATTGTACGCGACAGCGATGACTTTTATTTATTTTTTTATTTATATCTATTTTTTTTCCTCGCCGTCCACTCCGTTTTATTTGCACACCCTTAATGTCCCAGCTGGGAAATAAGTGACAGTGTTATTAAACAATGCGTGTCATTATATTAAAGTATTAATGAAGTATTCATATATTAGAAAGTTACCACGCACTAGCTAAAAGTTTTCTAGAGGTCAAAACAGTTCCTACTGTAGCAACATGTTACACCGCTCTTTACGCGGTGCATACGGATCGTGGAATGATTTATGAACCGTCCGTGTTAACATATTATAATACCGGTTGTGAACGAGTTAATTAAACAACATCGAACTTCAGGGAGAACTTATGTTAGCGCACCGCACGAAGACTCAGTATTTTAAGGTATCTGGACTCGTTCACTTAATTGTCAATGAATACTGGTTTCATACGTTGGACCGCGGAAGGAAGTACGTGCCCACACGAAAGCACGAAGATCGGAGGGTATGTACGCGTTCACAAAGAGGGTGCGTGGAATCCTGTGGGGCAAAATAAGGATGAGAAGGACTAGGAGGACGAGGAGGCAAAAAAAAACTAGTAAGTCATCATTTGTTTGATTGTTGTGGTTTTTAATGCACGGAAACGGCCGGAGAGGGAACACATGCACATCCCTAGCACGGGATCCCGCGCCTCGTTATCCTCGCATTATTATACGGTCAAATCGAATTACGTACCAGAGAATATTATTATTACATATACAAGTGAAATAAATGGACCGTAAAACGTGTATAACACGATATACGAACGTGTACATATGTGCATGCGTACGTACATGGTGTTCTTGCCGCCGTTCATTCCTCCTCATGACCGTCGCAAACGTTGTTAGAACAAAAACGCGTGATAATACCTACACACGTGGTATACAATAATAATAATAATCGCATCGTATATTGACGGACGATGATAACGCCCCTTCGCTAAGGGGGATACGTTCAACATTACGTACATGTACAGCTACGACATATTATAATACGATTTGCACGCAATGGTATAACTCTATTACGCATTGTAAGGGTGGGCGTTTTTCCGATTACAGAAGTCCATGTAATAATATTCTACACAAAATGTCTGTGCAAAAAGTATCGGGCATTCGGAAACCCTAAATAAGTGGTAATAGCATAATTGTACCATGTATGATGAATGGTATAAATCGATGGTTTAAGATCGCAATAACACTTGACATACAAGAATTCTGATATAGGTATTTTCAGATAAATTAAAATATTCAAAATATTTGATTTGTAGTCGAAAACCTAGAAGTTGTCAATAATAGGGTAAATGAGTGGAGGTTAGCCCTCGAAGAAAAGGGATATAGAGTATATAGAGTATGATTTTGGACAAAGAGACCAAGAAGTTGAAGGAATGATGAGACCACTGACAATAGATGGTGATGTGATAGGTGAAGTTGAGAGCTTTAAATATTTAGGATCTTTTGTTCAAAAGGACGACGGTGACTTTGACATGGATGTAAAACATAGGATTAAGTGCGGGTGGATGAAATGGAGAGAAGCATCGGGCGTGTTATGCGATAAGAGAATTACAATGAGGCTGAAAGGTAAATTTTATAAAAGTGTAGTGAGACCATCTATGCTGTATGGCTCAGAGTGTTGGGCGGTTAACAGGAGAATAGAAAAAAGTATGAGTGTCGCAGAAATGAGAATGCTTAGATGGTTGAGTGGAGTGACAAGAGAAGATAGAATAAGGAATGAATACGTGAGAGGTAGTGTTGGTGTAGCGCCAATTGTGAACAAGATGAGAGAAAATAGGCTGTGATGGTTTGGGCATGTGATGAGGCGAGAGGAAACTAATGCAGTAAGAGTGGTTATGAAGATGGACGTTGAAGGGAAAAGAGGAAGAGGAAGACCAAAAAAGAGATGGTTGGAGACTTTGGAGAATGACATGAGGGCTGTCGGTGTGTGCAGAGGAGATGTGATTGACCGAGTGAAGTGGAGGTGTAGGACAAGGGTGGCCGACCCCAAATAGTTGAGAGAAAGGCGAGGCAGAAGAAGAAGAAGAAGAAGATTTGATTTGTAGTCGATTCATGTTATCGTCGTCGAATTATGCTGAATACGACTTGTACACGAAAAATATTCGGTTATATCCAAGTACACTGTTATTACTGTTAATTTTATACACCTATACGTGAACGTTCATAGTGAAAAACAGTCTTAAGTTTTTACTCCTTGTTTGAACAACTTCAGTTTGACTACTACCTGTTTTTTATCTGAGTGCAGTCGACCATTTTTTTTTTTTTTAATTAAAAGTGCAATTCGACCATCCCGTCATAATCTATAAAATTAACATAATTATATTTTATATATATATATATATATATATATATATATATATATATATATATATATATATATATATATATATATATGCAAATATAAGTAGGTACTAAAGATGTATGTGTAAACTTACATTTTCAATAGCCTTTTTTGTTTTACCGTACAATTTGTATTTAAATATATATATATGTATAGCTGTATTGTAACTTAATATTAGCAATTTTATAATATAATAATAAAACACAGTATCAGATATTACGTTGAAATATATTAAATAAAAATTGTATACAATAATAATATAGGATATTTTTAAGTTAGAAAAACTAAAGACATCAAAAAGAAAGTTCATCACTGCAATACCATTTGTGCATAACCTATTTTTATGTAAAAAATATATGCGTTTAATATCGAGAATTATATATTGCAAAAATATTGCATGTATTGTATATATATTTTTTAATAAAAGCTAAGAAGATACGTGAACACAATATACGAGTATTATTCATCGTCATCTCATTTCATTTATATTAATTTTATACATATTGTGTACGGTGTTATTCGATTGAGTAGATTCAGAAAGAATAGTAAATCATTGATAAAATTATAAGGGGATTTCAAACATTCAATGTTCATAGTTTGTAATTTATGTTGATGTGCTCATTGTGCTTTGGCCAATTGCTAAGTTTTGATGAAATGTTTATCAGTCTATTGGCATTGTTTTTTTCAAGGGATTTAAAAATCAATGTCTACTACCTAATAGAGTAAAATTATAATAAATAGTCTATTAATAAACTTAATTTCAAATGTATACTGATTGTCATAAAATATTTATCATAAATAAGTACAGATAGAAATGATATATCTTAATTCATTTATACAAAAATAATTTAATAATGAAAAAATTGTACAATCGCAATTTCATACAAACTTCTTAAAATGTCTGTATGATATTGCGATTGTACAATTTTTTCGTTAGTAAATTATTTTTGTATAAAATATATCATTTATATCTGTATTTATTTATGATAAATATTTTATAATGATTAGTATACATTTAAAATTAAGTTTTAAACTTCTTAAATTGTCTTGATTATGGTTAATACTTACACTTTATTGTAATATAAACATCCCTCTAGTCATAGTTGCTGAGTAAAAAAGTTAAAAAATAATACTCTAAATTTCAAAAATATAATGATATTTAAATAATGTTTAAGAATAAATAATAATAATATTTTGTAAACAGTAAATCTTCCTATAACTTTTACTTTATCCTTTGGGAACATGACCAGGTAGAAACTTTTAGGTAAAAATATAACATTTTTCTTCCTAATAGTCTTTATAATATTCCGGGATGTCCCGAAAGAGCAGTTACTCCAATAGACCACTGGAGACAATTTCAATACAATACAAGTTCTATCCGTACGTACGTAAACGCTATATAAATGCATTCACTTTGCTAATATAATATGTTATATGGTTATATGGTAACCATTTAAAATACATAGGATGATTATTCAATTTAGAATAATAAAAAAAAAAAAAACTATTTTTATTAATAGAAATATTTTATTGGGTTCTAGATTGTAAGTGAAACGAGGAAAGCTATTTCTTTTAATAAGTTTTATTTTTTTATCTTTGCTTTACAGGTGCATAAATAAATAAATAAAACAAAGCCGACCCAAAGAATTCTTCCAATCACCATAATTATGGGAGGATTTTTATAGGAAAAGTTGTCTTGTTTTTACTTAAAGGAGGGTTGGTTATTTTACGAAATATTCAATTTTTATAAATTGATAAATTATAAATTTTTAAATGAAAAAAACTGAAAAAAGACAACATTTATGGCACATAGGTTTTCAAAAAAATTGATTTTTTTATTGCAACCCAAAAAATAATTATCTTGGAGACTTGACATGTTCATTGAACTCTCATAACTAGGGTCGGATTTATATTCTCTTAAAATTCTTAAAATATTATGTTTTAATGTCACATAAAATAGGCAATATGTTCTCTTAATATTCTTTAAAAATACCAATTATATGATGTTTTATGTCTTTAAATATGCAAAATATGCTTTCAATATTTAAAAAAAAAATCAGTTTAATTTATTTTTTATTAATTTGGTTTTAAATATATTTAATTTAATTAATTAATTAATTGCACTCGGATATTAACACAAGACGAGACAAACGACTAGTAGACGACGAATAGTCGTGACAGCTAACAAAATAACCGATGTGCTATCGCAATCGATGTCTACATCGAATACCTAGAGATTAATTTTTATTAAAACTTAGAAACCCAGAAATAAATTATTTAGTGAACTTTTTATTTATCAAAGTGCTGATACACGTGAAATATGTTCATTATATGCCGATATTACAAAAATATTCTCAAATATTCCCTAACGTGTTAAATATTCTCTAACCCCTAAAATATTTTTTTTTATGCAAAATAAATTGTTTCTTGTGAATTCTGTGTTTCTTGAATCGTAAAGATTTCTTACTCCCATTTAACTGCATAGAATAGAAACAAATATGTATAATCATAAAAATCCGATCTCTACTCATAACCCTAGTTTCTATAGACTGTATAATTTCTAAAAGGTTTTGACTTTTTTTTTAATTCTATGTTTATATACATTGTATACATTGTATATTCATTTATAGGTATTTGGGAATTGAGAATGTCATGTTTTCTAAACTTTTTTTCATAATATGTCGATAAAATCATATTGAATTGACCAATTATTAAAACAAAGTATCTTATGTATATTATTTTACTGCTTAGAAGAGAAAATTAGAGCGTAATTTTTTTTTTTTTTTTATATTTGGCTTTATTAGAAGAATTACGATCTATACAAAGTACAATAAGTAAAAGTAATATAAATGTACAGACAATTAACAGGAATAAACACATGAGGAGGGAGTCACACATTTGTGACACCTCTTATAAGAGCGTAATTTAAAAATAAATTTATACGAAAGTTTGAATAATAAATTTTGACAGAACTCATCAAAAATTACAAATATTCACACCAATTGTACAAAAAAAAATGTATAAAACTTTCAATTTTAACACTTGAGACTTAAAAATTGAATACAAAATTGGTCAAAAGATTAAACAATTTATATTCTTTTTTGGTTTTATTCATTGTAAAAGTTAGAACATTTAAATTTCAATCTTTCTTATCAAGAAATTGGACTCTACTACATCAAATATCTTTAGAAATAAAAATTGATTCACCCAGTCTTTTAAATTAAGAATCGTTTTTTCGAGAGCAATAATACATTGATTTCAAGTTTAAAAAAGTAGTATTATTTACTGTATTTGTATGTCCCTGTACCTCATCCAACCAAGGAGTTTTGCTTATTTTTTTTTTAAAATTTGCACAAATTTGTTTGGAGTTACAATAGTAGGTTGGTCTTAATGCCACATGGACGGATAATTGATCACTTACGAGTAAGTATGTGGAGGTTTTAAAATGATACACAAAGAATTTTAATTACGGTTTCGATGCATTTTTCAAGTACATAGGTACCGAAACCATCCTTACATAATTTACGAGTATGTAATTCAGGACACGAAATGTGTACGTTATTATCAACAAAATACCTACAGAAAACTAGTTATTTGAATACAATAACTAAATATGTATGTACATATATCAGTTATTGTCGTCGTTAGGTCTACACGCTGTAGATGCTCTCTATTGATGTTCGCTATACGTACGCAACTTAAAAACAGACCATTATTTTTCATAACTGTACGATAGAAAATTATTATAAATGCATTATTTTAACTATCAATAATAGGTTCTATAGTCATATTACATGATCAATCTCCGAACTGTACTTGCCTTGTACTTGCGTGTACGTATTGTTTCTTCGTATTTTTATCGTCAATCCTTTTCCGATTATACGTCTTTCCTGAATCTTCAAAAGCTCCTTACGTAGTACATTTATGTGCATGTGTAGGTCGTGACTTTGTACTCTCGTCATAGTACGCAAAAGGGGTGTGACGCTGGATAGAAAACGCACCGTCAAGAGGTCTGTGGTAGAAGAAGTTAGTATAGAAGGCGAGACACACACACACACACACACACACACACACACACACACACACACACACACACACACACACACGCACACACACATACACACATACACTGTACATAGTGCAGCACGTTATGCGGACGACGAATTATTGCTCT
The DNA here is from genome assembly GCA_034509805.1 of Sipha maydis. NCBI lineage: Eukaryota > Metazoa > Arthropoda > Insecta > Hemiptera > Aphididae > Sipha > Sipha maydis. The sequence goes on along the minus strand of JASXSY010000843.1, from coordinate 15,118 downwards.
TGTCACGGGCTGTTCATTTGTAGATGGAGTTTTTATTCCCGTGGGATACGGCCCAATCACGAACGGAGAAAATTGCTTATCTGTGTGTATATATATATATATATATATATATATATATATACGTTTGCAGCCCACCGAACCGATACGGCAGTGGCAGTGGTGGGGACACAGTATCGGCGGCAGCTTCGGAAGTAGCGTTATGGTCGAGATGGAAAAGGGGGAAAGAGAGCAGGGGAACGTAGCAGGACTTACACGCAGGAAGAGTATAATAGTCATATCGCCCGCCACTTCTACTACGATTACGTAGTACATGGAAGTGGAAGCTGTAGAAGTTACACACATACGCACACATACACACACGCACACGTACGAACGCACGCAAGCACCCACACATACTCAACATATACGTATGTACACATACAAATTTATTATTCCTGATTTTTAATCTGTAAACGCCCGCCGTCCGAACTATGTTACATGATAGCACGTTGTCTCTTAAGTTCACATATATTTTAGTTGCGTCGGTGTTGTACCACAAACTGATTGAGAATTCCGAACAGATTATTTCGATAAAACGCGTTTGAATTCGCGTCAATGCGTACATCGCGCTACTTTTATACAATGCGTACGTTGTGTTTTGTGTGAATTTGTGTAAAGATAAAAATCTGACAGTATTGAAAGATGACCATTGTCAAGCTTATAAGTTCTGTATTCAATTTCCTAACTTAAATACACTGTTGTATGAAACTTTGGGTACAGATTAACTGACCAAAAGTTTGTTAACCGATAAAATGATACATCTAAAGTACGAGTATATGTTTACTTGCTGTTCTTTCACTCAAAATCTGAAACAGTAATCGAAATAATAGATTTTGAGATAGATATTATTGGATTTTTTTCACACCAGCATCATATTTTGTTCTTAAAATATATTAAATTATTTAACACTGCATTTTGTTAAAAATATAAAAAAAAAGAACCGGATGGGCCTCGCTCTGCTGTACAGTTGGGGGTGGAGTGCACCTCGTTTATAGGATAGGTCATTATTATAATGGATTTGTTAAATTTGAATGCAATGATAGATATCATTGTATACGAATAAAGATTCTGAACGGAGTTAATATGATAGTCTAGGATATAATACATTGTTATTTATAAATATTGTATAAAGTATATTTTATTTAGAAACGATAAATATATTTTTCAATAAGGATGGGTTGGCAGTTGCATACAGCAACATAGTTTGTCAGTCTAGAATATTATACATTATATTATATTTTACATGTAATTTTATGTCAATATTCGCTGTTCAAACGCTTATAAAAAAAAATTGTGCCTATGGATTTTAATAATTTTTGAATGACATTAAGAATTACTTCTGTGGAATCTTCTATTACATTTTCAAGTATTTTGTAGAAGCCAAATTTTTTTTATCACCGATTATAAAAATAAAATGTAAAAAAATCGAATATTTTAAATGCCTATAACTGGCTTAAAAATCAATATAATATTTTGAAAAAAATATGACATAAAGAAAATACCAATCTTAACAGCTGGTGGAAATTTCAAAAATCTGCGACTTATAATTTTTGAATTATAACAAATATTTAAAATCGTTTGAGAATAAATCCCTATTTTATGCAATTTCGTAAATATTTAAATTTCAAACAGTCATACAATTTTTTCATCTAAGTCTGGTAGAAATTTTTTTAAAGAATTTTGAAGAATATCTTATAGATAACCTAGTGTGAAAATTTTGAACCTTAAGTATGAACAGAAAAAATTGTATGAATTTTTATCTACAAAATAACTTGCAAATTTTCGCAATTTTTACATATTTCGTATAAATTGGAACTTTGAGCACTTATAAAAAAAAATTGTGACTTACGATTTTAGATTTTTTTTTATCAGTTAAGGAACAACTTATAAGTAACCTTGTATTAAATTTTCAAGATTTTCTGGCTGGCCAAAAAAATTTAATCGTTATTTAAAAAAAAAATACTTAAAAAAATTGAAAATTTCAATTGTCTATAAATAGCTCAATAAAAGTCAATAAAAATTTAACGGTATATAGAGAACGCTAATCTAAACATTTGGTGAAAATTTCAAGTATTTACATCGATTAGTTTTTGAGTTATAGCAAAATAAAAAATTTGATTTTGTCGAAAACTGGTTTTGCGTAAAAACTCCCATTTTTCCCTTATTTTTTTAGGGTTTGTCCCGTAAATTGAAAATTTTTACTTTTGACCCCCCAAAGTACCAACTAGATTCACTTTCCTTTCAGAAAAGTTGCTACGTAAGCAAATCGAAGCATTTTTACTGCCAAAAAAGTTGTCGTCAGACACAAAATAAATAAAAAAAAAAATTAAAAAAATAAAAATAAAAAAAAAAAAACAAAATAAAAAAAAAACACACATCATTGTAAAACCAATAGATTCCATCACTCCGTTCAGAATCTAAAATAATGGTTTTTTACCTTTTAAATCATTACAGCCATATACATATTAATAGTTAATTATATAATATAATTAATAATAATTTTTTTAGTCATTTTATTTTTAAAATGATTTCTATTAAACATATGTTTGATTATAAAATATATATCAACTGGATAGCTTTCAATCATATTTTATAGCTATGAGTTATTAATATCGATTTCAAAAGCTTGATAGAGATATCAATTCTATTGCGTTATCATGCTGAGAAAAATGACTGTGCACACGTTAACTAACTGCTATTATGTCGTATGATATTAAGTATTCATAACTAAATTCTTTAGCATATAATAATAATTTAAAAATTATTATTAATAATAATAAGGAAGGCGAAGTAGAAGAAGAAGAAGAAGAGAAGATAATAATAATTTAAAAATATGTATAAAAAATGTCACACTTATTTCTTAAAAATGAAACTCTACTGTTAAAAATAATAATATTAAGTTTGCATGGTTTGCATTGAATTGCGTGCAGGTATATTTTGGTTAAAAGAAGTGTAATAATAAAAAACTTTATGAAATTCTATTTTATTTTAGTATAAAAAATATATAAAATATCAAATAACTTTTGAGTATAGTTGCCATACGTGGTCGGGGCAGTACCGATTTCGAATGTGGCGTCCCAATAATTTATTTCGGGATAGTTAATTGTCCTGTAATAATTCTTTAATAATGTATGTTTGTGTCTTATTAAACTCTAGTTCGAAAAACTATAATATTATTGTCATGATAATGTAAAATGTTGAATAATTGGCTTAAGAAATATGTTTTTAATTATTTTCCCGACTAAGTGACTTTTATTTTTGTCGAATATGTTCTTCGTATTTCCGTTTCCGCATGATAGTTGTAGTTATCGCTAAAGGAATCGACCATTATATAATATTTTGTCAGTTGTAATGAGCTAATCAAAGTAGTATAGTACTGTAACGTAGAGTAGTCATACTGTAGTCATTTCAGACTTTCTATCCCGGAGGGGGACGTTGCAGTTGTAAATAATTAATATATAAATGTATTTTTGTAATAATTGTATCTACATAGTTAAAAAACCAATAAAAAGTTATGTTAACGAGAAAAAAATGGAAAATTTTTTTTTCCAGTTTTCGTTAAATAAAATATGGTAACCCTACTTTTGAGTAGTTAATGAATTTATCTTACACGTATTAGTAAACTTTAGATATTATTCATAGTGCAGTTTTTAATGTTTTAAATTAGTTTTTGTAGTACAATTATTCAAAAGTGAATTATTTTCTTAGTCTCTAAGCTAGTGCATAATATTCTTTTTCATTATCAGTCGGTCACTTAATAATAAGCGAACTAAATAGTTTGGTTTTAATTCCATTAAATGGAATGGATAAAAATGATATTGATATTATTACAACTAAATATTATTTTTATTTTGTGCTAATTGAAATACTACGAAAAAAAAAAAATATATATATATATATATATATACACCAAGTTTAAACAGTTTTAATGTATTATTAATTATATAAAATATTTATAATATGAAATACATTGTGAGATTTTCTAGATACTTCTATATATAACCTGATATATGTTTAACAAATAATTAATCTAACACTGAAAGTTCTATATTATATTATTAAATCTAAATATATAAATTATTTTTAAATTATTCGCATTTATTATGTAAACTAGTTTTCAGTTATTGTTATAATGTAAATTATAATTTTAAACCTAGAACTCAAAAATGATTCCAATTGTTTAAAAACTATTCATCGATACTTACAGTCGCTCGCATTCCTGTTTAATCTTCCCACTCCTGCACCTAAACCCTTTTTTTCAATTATTATTATTATTTTATATTAATAAATTCTTTGTATTATTATCATTGAAATTATTTTATTAAATCAAAAATCATTAAGCTTTTAAAATGATTTGGTAGGGTATGAGTAAATATAATTTATTTACATATTAACTTAAATATTTAATTTTATTGTTATTTTCTTTAAAAATATATAATTAATCTACATAAACTAATCTAATTTACGCACATGTAATTTAAAAAGTTTTAAATTACTATCCTAAACTCGAGAAAAGAATAGTTTAACAATGATTTGTATAAATGTACTATAATTATTAATGTGCAGTAGGTATTATTATTTGAAACAAGTTTATCAAATTTATATTATATTTATTAAAATCTTTTATTATTTTTCTCAAATTTTAGTCTTATGTGACCGAAGTACTTTTTTAATTGTAACATAATGCGTTACACTGATGTAATACGCTCTACATTTTATCAAACTTAATAACATATTGGTCAGCATATAAGTAGAACTTTTGATATAACGAGCAATTAAAAAAAAAACGCAAATAAACGACGCAAGGTTTAAATGTCGATAGTGCCCGATTTTATGATTATAGATTTCCAAATAAAATATATTAAATGTTTTTTTTTTGTCATTCAAAAAATATTGTTTTATATTTTGTTATCATTATTTCATTACTTTTGTTCTCAAATGATTGGATGCATGTTAGTACCAAAAGTGTTAAAATATAACGGTTTATTATAGAGATACATTAATAAAGTTTTTAAGCAATGAAAATAAAACAAATATCGATGTACTAAACTTAGTGTTGATTAAAGTATACAATACTGCAATACTAGTAAAAATATTTGATGTTAGATAAAATAATATGTTGCACTCAATATATTATACAAGGTGGTAATAGTTTGTATCAATAATCTGAAATCAAAATAATAAATAATTGTTTAATATAATAATAAATAAACTATGATTTATATCCTCTGCGAAAATTGATGGTTTGAAAATAAATTAAATTAACAATAAAAAATATTATATTATAAAAAATTGTTAGGTATTCTCATACATCTAGATGGTTAGTTGTTTTGCCTACCGTAAAATGTTGTTGTTTTTTTAAATAAAAGATTTTTTTACTTCTTCGTTTTATCATGGAAATTCGGGTACTTCGTTCTACTCCCTGGGGCGTTAAGAAAAACAACAAAAACAACAACAGCGAAAAAAAATTAATAAGGACAAATATCACAACCGATGTGTGTATCGGCGTGCCTAGGGAATGGGTTTTAAGAACGTATACATCCAATGCATAAATAATAGTTTATTGATAAAATACTTTATGATACTTAATGAAATATAATCACAACGTAAAGTACAAAAACACCCACGAGACTTAGGTTTTTATTTACAGTAGGCAATAGCAATATATTTAACAAAAAAGTTATAGAGGAACATAAAGTATTCTAAATACGATCTTCAGACACTCTACAATTTGGTATTATATATATTAAATAGATTGGATAACTTTTTAAACAAATGACAAGATGTTATAATCATTAAATTTTTCTCTTTTTTAACTATTATCGTTTTTCCCTGTAGCCTTTCAAATATTTATCATTATACTAACATATAAAATGCATTTTCGTCTGTTTTCAATTATTATTAAAAATAATATTGGAAAAAATTATATAATACGGGCAGTGGCGTAGTTACGGGGAGGGTGCAAGGGGTTTTCACCCCCCCAGATTTTTTTTTATGTATTTAATGTACTTACCAACACATTATAATAAAATTATATTTTAATTTTACTATGATTCAGTATATAATAAAAATTGAGTAACAAAATAATTTTCATTCAAAATGAGATATAATAATAATACCATTATAAATTTAATATTATTAAATAGGAATTCGTATTAAGATTATAGACCTGCAAGGGTCGATCCGGCCCGTAATGATATTGGACCGGGCCGGGCTGTAAAATAAAATAAAGGGTTGGACTGGGCTTTTTAAGTCTTGAAATTTTATTCCGGACCGGACCTGGGCTTTTTTCGTAAAATTTTTCGGGCCGGGCTGGACTTGACTTCGAATATTAAATCAAGGGTTGGCGGGCTTTTTTAAGGATTTTTCTTCAACAATAATTAAAAATAATAATTATAAAACCAATACACTGGTACAATTAGGTACAATCATATAATAATAAATATATAATATAATGATATCTTGACTCGTGGGTATAATAATGCTATTTCTTCTTCTTCTTCTTCTTTTGCCTCGCCTTCCTCCCAACTATTTGGGGTCGGCCACCCTTGTCCTACACCTCCACTTTACTCGGTCAATCACATCTCCTCTGCACACACCAACAGCCCTCATGTCATTCTCCAAAGTCTCCAACCATCGTTTTTTTAGTCTTCCTCTTCCTCTTTTCCCTTCAACGTCCATCTTCATAACCACTCTTACTGCATTCGTTTCCTCTCGCCTCATCACATGCCCAAGCCATCTCAGCCTATTTTCTCTCATCTTGTCCACAATTGGCGCTACACTATAATATATATGTCAATACAAAATAAAACAACACACTACTAAAATCATATTAAGGTATCTGCGGCATTATTATTATAAGATAAAATAAAAACGGTAATTTAGAATATTTATAGAAAATTGGTTGCGTTTGGCTAAACAATACTAAAAAAAAATGTTGGACTGGACCGGGCCGGACTTAAGAAAAAATGGGTCAGGCCGGGCCTGGGCTTTTTTTTCACAATATAGTTTGGACCAGGCCGGACCGGGCTTAAGGATAAAATTGATGGATCAGATCGAGCCGAAAATATATGGCCCTTGCAGGTCTATAATTAAGATAACCTAAGAACGTCGAAAATAAAGGTCTTAACCCCCCCCAGAAAAAAAATGTATCTACGCCACTGAATACGGGTGACAGGCGTCCACGTTCGCTGACTAGCTAAATGAGCCTAGCCAGTCCGTCTCTGTTTACACACGTCTTGAAGTGTGATTGGTAAGTATAGAGTACAATTATACTTAAAAGTACAATTGTCTTCAATTTATAGTAATCTAAAATATTCTGAATTCTTAATTATGAATAAAATTGATCAAATATACTTTTTTATATATTTAAATTAAAACAATAAAAATATTTTACAAATTATTGTAACTTCCAACCCAGTTAAAAGTTGATTATGTATTTCGGTAAAGTTTCAAGTACAATTAAATAAATATTCTCCAAACTAAAAAATAATAGTTCATATTTCATACCTAGTGAGCGAGCCTATAGCTAAACCAGTTTATGCTGAAGTAAACCTAAACTTTATTCGAAATTGTAATGTGTTATGTCGATGTGTTTAACATTTTTCATATTTTTTCAGATTTAAAATTTAAAAATTCGATTACTATATTAGTAATAATATTTTCCTGACAGTCGATAATTCAAAACATATAAACTATTTCAAGATCTAGGGAACAATATAACAATTTGACTGTTTTACTCATATTAAAATTATTTGATTGTTCGATTATTCAATTAATTGATTCTACATATATATATATATATATATATATATATACAACGATTATGCCATCACTATTTGTCACGGCACTATACTTTACACGAGTATGTTACATATACGACGATGTACGATACTGAGTTGCAATGTCAGTAGCGTGACGAGCAGACATTTGAGCCCGGGAGCAAAACATTAAAATGTCTATCAGTCAGCCTATATAGGATTTTGGATATATGATTTAAGTGCAGCAGTAGATAGAACGATTGTCTCAGCTGAGGGATGTTTTGCGAGCGTGATCGGTTATACACGACATTTTCGGAGGATAGGATGAGTTGAAAATCGTTTCTCTATTTCGTGAGTGTAAGGCAACAATACGACACTTTAAACGTTCGATTATTTTTCAGTTTTATTTGTAGTTTTTTTTATACAACTATCTTAAAATTAAGACATATTTCTTTATATATTTTACCCATATTTGTAAAGAGAGTTTATTGTAACTTCAGTCATAATAACTACGCTATAAAATAATTACACGACTACTTATAAGGGTTATACTAAAGTGTAATTACCGAGAATATTTATTATCTATCCTTATATACTGTCCCGCTTTATTAAACATATATTATAATTATTCACTATTTACTAGTAAATTGTATTTTATAAGAAATCATCGGAAACATATAAAAATAAACATTTAACTTTAAATTTTAAAATTTGAATGGCAAGGACTTTATGACTAGTATTCTACATTAATCGAGTAAGATCAGCATATTTGCAACTTACGGCAGATATCTTAAAATTTCAAAAAAATGTCTAATAGTTTACAGTAAATACTACATGTTTTTTCAAATACGACTTCACTATAAATTATGTTTATTTCATTTAAACACTATGTTTCTGTGGTTTTTTAAATCTAATTTACTTAATGATATTCCAATAATTTATTAACAAGTCGTCTATTGTTAAGAAAAATGATGAATAAAGCATTTGATATTTGATATCAATTAATGATTAAACGATTATTTATTTATTCTATTGTAATAACGAGGGAAAGGAGTGTTCAATATGAAAGCATACAAGCAACGGTGGTTTGCGAGTGACTGAGATAACTCAAAAATAGAAAGCTAAAAACCCGGGTTGGGGCGAAAACCTTGGCCGGAACAGTCAAAGGACAAGAAGGTGAGAGATATCGAGAAAGAGGGACGACGACGGTGGATGGTAATAATAGTAATAATAATAATAATAATATATATATAATAGTAGTGGTGCTGTGCACAGTCAAAACGAAATTGAATAATAACACAACTTTTTGGTCGTTTCGAAAAATGATCAGAAAACTTAACGGTGGAAACGTTTTGAAATCTGTCACGTTTGGGTCTCGGGGGTGTTCACTTTTTGTACTTGTCGTCGGACAGCTAAACTTTGCGCATGAAAAATTATTATTTTTCTACGCTACCAGCCGTAGTCGTCGCCGTCGTCGTCGTCTCTTGGGCAAATATAACGTGTGCGTACACCAGCACACGTATAAATACATATGTCCTCCTGGAACCTCGCTGGGCTTTATGACGCGATATAGAAGGGGAAAAAATATATTATTTTAAAAACATATAATTTTTCTTTGGTCCCCTCGATTCAACGAATTCACCTCCTACGTCACTTCTTCTCTTGGCCCCGTCCGTTTCCGCACCACCACCGAGGCCGCTCTGTCGCGAACATGACATCTATACGTACACACGGCTGTATGGTCGACATAAACGTAGCTTCAGGATTGTTTTGCGTTTAGGAAACTGCGTGCATAGAAACGTTTTTTCTATCCCTCTACTCTTCCATTTCGCCGCCTCACGTCATTCGCACAGTCATAAATTATCCGCGCTACTTACCTATGTATATACGTATATTATATATACACATATATAGGGCAGAGTAAAAATTCGAACTCTCAAAACGGTTGTGTTTTCGGTAAGACGTCACGTAGGTCCGTTTTATTTGATAGTTTACACACATATACGACCGTGTACAGTGCGTGTGAACGTTAGCTCTCTCGGGTGCAATATTGGACGCACATATCCGGTCCTGGATACCTATACAATACGTGTGCGTAAACGTGTATACAATTATGTATGTGTGTGTATGAGTCCGTAGTCGATAATCGACTTGTGTATAATAGAACACGACGTCCGCTAACTGTTGAGGCCGTAATACTACATCGGCTATAATAACGACTACGGCAGTCGGCGTATAGATTCAAATCGCAAGGGGTAATGTGGACTTAGTCCCTCGTGGTCCTACCACGTAAAATTAGCCCATCAATATTTCATTAAGATATCAAAGCTTGAAAATGTTAACAATCGTGGCCGATATTATACCATACTTGTTTTACATATTACATATTAAGACCGATTGCATTTAATTTTCGATGATGACGTTTTTTTCCTCATCAGATTCGTGATCCTTATTCATTGGGTATGCAATAGATATTATAAATAACTACGTCCAAACTTATAGTTAAGTCAAGAGCAGGTTAGGTCTCATTTTATTTGAAATTCAATATTTGATAGTTTTCAAAGAATAATATTTTTAAAATATTGTAGTGTTTTTATCAGTTAATGGTTTCAAATTTTAGTTTTGGATTATTCAAAAATTATCGCAAAATATATTCGACTTGATATTCACTAATATTTTAATTCAGAATACTTGACTAGTGATTTTTGATTTTTTACCGGTTACTAATCGCGCGAATATAATATCTGATGTATAATATTAGTTAATATATTATATGGTAAACCATGTTGTAATCACAATAATTTCTGGAATTTGATGACAACAGTTGTACCATGATTGCGTTTCGTACTCGAATTTGTTCATACTTTAACTGAACTTGATACAAAACAATAGGACGCTGATCATCATGATGTACGATCACCGATGGTTATAGGAATATTAGTATCATTACAACTAAGTTACAGTATTCTGTAATCCACTAGGTGAGGTACGTACAATTAAATGTACATATACGATGTATGCGTAACGGTAAATTGTTTTGATATCACCTTAAATTAAATATTATCTCACCTATTTTTTATACACCCGCGTTGTAATTTGATTCTCGCTACACGTGTGTATTAAATAATATGAAGGGTTTAGAAGAACAACCAAATAAATCCACTTTTTTTCGAAAATACACTTTTTCATGAATTATTGTGTAGCATAAAATTACATAAATTTGGGTGCAACTGTCAGCTAAATCCGATAAATATAAACATAGTTTGTAGTGAAATTGAATTTATCTTCTTGTTATTTTTTATGAAACAATCAGATATGGTTATTCTGTATTTACCACATATTTTTCATATCACATAGTTTTATTGTTTATTAAAAAATATTATGTTATCTTCAACTTTGATATTTTTTTTTTTTAATAGAAACTTGGTGTTAACCATGGTTACTAATGCATTAGTTTCAACAATTACAATATTATATAAATACACATAAGATTACTATGTTAGGAAAACATTTTTTTTTTTTAAATTATGAAACCAGCCTGATATAGCTTTGATATTAACGACGTATATTAGTTGTATTATTTGTTATGTTATATTATTTTTCAATTATATTATTTTAACAGTGTTTTGATAAAATAAAATGAAATGCATAATGAATAAATAATTAATGATTTGAATATTCCGAAGAAGATAATGATTATCTTGACCTCGATTTTAAAACGAGTGAGAACATTTTAAATGAGAATACTTTGGACGTATTTGATCCATTAGTTTATTTTGATGGTGACAATACTGATGTGGAAAATGTTGGAGATAATATTTTAGTAACATTAAATAATGAAAATGAAAAAGAAAATAATATGATATATAATATATAATAATAATGACAATAAATAACGAATATTAAAACAATGAAACTGTTGAGGTAATAAATAATGAAATCGTAAATGAAGAAAGTTTAACTTTTAAAAGCAAAAAAAGAATAGCATATCCATTATAAAGAAATATTTTCTAAAATTATATTTGCTAAAAGAATAGATCATATATGAAAATGTATAATTAAGTTTAAAAAATAATGTAGTACATTTGATAAAAAAATGATCCTTCGTGTAAATGCAAGATGGAATGTTTCGAAAAATTAACAGATGAAAAAAAGTTATACTTTTTAAATTTGTTTAATTATATAAGTAACAAAGAAAAACAGGAAACGTTTTATGTTGATTTCAGTTAATAATATTGTTATACGTCGACCTATATTTAATTAAAAACCTAACCGGTCCTTTCCATGCACGTATAAAGTGTATATTGATGGTACAAATAAAATACCGGTTAGTAAAAAAGTATCTTAATCATTATTTGGCATGTTTAAGCACTTATAGAAAAAATGAATTTAAATATTTAAAAAAAAAAAGAAAATCCTAGTCCAAAATATTTATAACACCATTTTTTAAGTACAAGCAATGACTTATACAAATAAAAATAAAAAAAAAGTACTTATAAAGGCAAAATCGTCATTATCTTTGATGCAAGATGGAAATTTTTTAGCGTATACATAACGAAACTAAAATATTTTCGTCACAAACTTTTTATTTTTCATCGATTTTTAAATTTTGGCGGCGCATTTGCTCTACATTCACGAAGTTTTTTTGTTCTGCAGAACCACACATGACAACATAAATTACGCGTTTAGTGTAACTTTATTGTATTGATTGAATAATATTAAAATACTGTTGCCCAATAACTACTGATACTAGGTTAATAATGTCATGACATTTATACGTATATGTATATAATATGAGTCAGAAATTTTTTATTTTTTTATTTTGTTTTTGTTTATTTTTATTGATAAAAAAATATAAATGCTTGTAGTACGTATACATTCCTGGTGAAATAAAAGTTGTGCATTTCAAAATTAAACAAATTAATATCAATCAATACTTTACGAATAATGGCTTTTAATAAAATAAATTATTATTGAGTTTCAACAAATGTTGAATTAATTTTTTTTTAAAAGTTTTATGACAGACTAACAGTTGCGACCAAAGATAATTTGAATACAAAACGAATGTTATAAAAAAAAAAATCGGAACGTATCAGATGATCGTTGAAATAAGTTGTAATTAAAATGTATGTTTAAACATTTCCAGCAGCTATATATATATATATGTGTATTTTATTTCGGGCGGTGTGGGCGAATGTGGGCTAAGTCAGGGTTTTGTATGGTAATGTTGGAAACACAATTTTGTCAAACGGTACGCGAGAAAGTAATGACAATAGCGTTGACTGACCAAAAGTTTTCCTCCTATACTATTTTTTTTATTTATCGAAAAACCGGTCTTCCCAATGGGATTGCAATGTCAAAAAAAGTAAAAAACGAGAGATAAAGAAAAAAGAGAAATAAAAACATTTTCCTATAACATGGAGATGGAGCGAAGGATTTGGTTTCTCCTTCATTTGTTTTTCTTGTCCTCCGGAGGATTTGCATTCCGTCACCTGACTGGGTCCCTTAGGAAAGGCATAAGGTCAATTTGTGGATTTCCGACGGTTTTGTGTGTGTGGTCATTTCCTCGTCGTTGTTTTATGAATACATGAATATATTTAACGGACATTTGTCCCAAGGACGTTTTCCCGTTGACAAATTTCCCAGTAAGAGAATGATCCTCCTACATCCGCTAACCACGCTACTGCCAACCTTGTTTTCTTTGCATTTTATCCCCGAGAAAATACGCACTACGGCATCTGTATTTGATTATGGTTATTTCAAAACGAAATTTATTTTTTACCCCCTAAGGCCTAAAGGCTATATATGCGCAGTAGCCACGCACGACAGGGTTATGTTCACAGAAATAATTTTTATCATAATCATTGAAAGGCTATTTATTTTTATTTTTATTACATTTTTTACAGTTAGTATTTTTTCCTCCACTTCACAATAAAATTACCATCGATTCTACGATTCCATGTAAGACAACACAGAATTACATAAGATAACTACTATAAATCAATACATTTAATACTTACACTTTTTTTTATACATCTTTTTCGAAGGTTTGAATATAATTTCGAATTTTTATTATAGCGTAGTAACTAAGTCATAATAAAAATCTGTATACACACGCTACAAATAATATATTAAAATAAGTTAATTTTTAGTTAATTTTATTTTCTTATCACATTATGGAGTAATGATGAGGAGTCAACTATCATAAAAAAATATTTTAAAATTACTATCAGCTTGAAATACTTTATGGGGTTAACCTCCCTATCAACTTCATATATTTTTAGTGTGTTTTATGGCTGTAAAACCATTGGAAATGCTTAACAATTTCGGTCGATTTATATACTGCAGTACAATAAAATGACTAGTATATAATACTATTAAAATCATCTTATGAAATATGTATTGTTTATTTTACATTTATTTCACGAGAGGGTTTTATATTTATGTACTGTAAACAGATCCATTGGACGTAGAAATATAATATATATGTATACATACATTTATAAATACGTGACGATGTAACTAATTTCTAGTAATTTTATGACGGTAAAATATGATTGTAAATATACGTTCAAACATGACGTGTTCTATATTTTATTAATTCGTACGGCAAAATAAACTTGTATGTTTATATTATATTGATACATGCTTCGTGTATAATAGTTGTTTGTAAAACTGAGTTGTATACGATTGGGGTATTATTATAGCTTTTGAGCATGGAAATATTATTATATCATTGAAAATAACTACGTATTTTGTTTTTTTTATTTATTTTCATGCGAGGGGTCATATTCAATTTGTATCTACTGGTTAATAACGATAACGGAAACTATTCGGAAACAATACAACAGCAAGCCAGGATTATGATTGGTGTGGTGAACGGACAAATATTGCGCAAAAAAAACTTTCAAACGGTGTTCAACGTTTGTAGCACGATACTGGAGGGACAGAATTGTTCAATATGGCCGAAGAAAAAGATTATTATTCGTGTGATAAATTGTTTGATTACGTACGAGGTATTCAAATTATATTTTCCTTTCCATAAAGTCACTATCAGGTTGTTATGAAAAATTTTAGTGTTCTCTGGAACACAACGGCAAGATATTATCATACACAGGTGTAGTACAAAACTGCCGGAATAAGAAGTTTGATAAAAATATCTATTATTACAACTTATTATTATTATTGATAATAATAATATCATCCGCAAGCACAACGAGTCGCAGCCATTGTTTCCGTGATGACGAGGGACTATTTTAGTCATGCCACGAGTAAACGCGTCAATTAAACGGTTGCTCGGCGGAATGTAATGGATTCCG
>JASXSY010000842.1:0-82274 GCA_034509805.1 Sipha maydis | reverse complement strand
AATTCGCATCGATAGACACGAAAGAAAAACATTTTGTCAAAAAAACCTATGAGTAACTAAAGAATAAGCAAGGACGGAACTAGAAGGAGGAAGACGGGGATTCATCCCCGGGCGTAAAATTTTAAAGGGTGTAATTTTTTTAATATATGTATACAGTAAATATATATTTATCTTTCATAACGATAATATGTTTAAGACTCAATAAATATGATTGTATGCTAATTATTAGAAAAAATTATAGGGATGGGTATTTGATACTTTGTTTATGATAAGGCGTATTTTAACATTTTTCCCGGGCATAAAATTCCTAGTTCCGCTTCTGAGAATAAGTCATTGTATAATAACGAATAACTGAAAGTAAATTACTTAAAGTTTTTAACACATTTGCTTGCCATGACTAATTATTATTCGTCATATATAATAATTGTACAAATTCCATTGGTGGTGTACCTAGTAAAAAGGTGTAAGTAAAAAAAAAAATGTTGCTCGAATAAATAAATCAAATAACGAACGAGTCGCGCGACTTTGTTGTACAGGTTTGAAGCCAATGAAGTAATAAGATTTTCGAGAAAACTCGCGTTCGAAGAACCTAATCGAATTGAAAATTCGATGGATATCAAAAAAAATTATAAATAATTTCGAACACGTATCGTAGACTAGGAATTTTTTTGTCCTTAGTTTTCTCGGAACAGTCAACAGTCTCTGGTCGTCGGACGCTCGTACTCTCGTCCGTAAGCGTTCGCAGGGTTTTGTGTCGGGCGCGGCCCACGCAGCCAACTAGACAGTTAGCAGCAGCCCCTGAAAAATAAATCGTATTTTTAAAGAATTAAATATGTTTTGATGTACTTTTACAATAGTATTAAGCAGATAACAATCGGGTTCGCGTAAAGTCAAAATAAATAAATAGTCTCACAACTTTTCGTCCGCCAAGACTCTGCGAACTATGTCAAACAAGCACCCGCCGGCCCACTAAATCCAAAACAAACCGTCGGGTGCAATGGGAGCAGCATCCGCTGCACACCCATGGGCGGATATAGGGGAAAGAGGGCGCCAGTCCCGTTGGGGAAAAAAAAATAGTATTGAAAACAAAGCATATATCGAAAATTTCGATCAGCCATATCGCGTACGATTTCTCCTACAAATGTCCAACCCCCACGACCGTCAAGCAAACAGATGCTGGACCCGGATTACCGGACTGCGTTGCAAAGGTCTAATCGCGTTGGCCACACGGTTTCAGGAACGAGGGCGTGCTGGCCACCCGGTCGTACGGCAACTGGCACGCGCAGTGCATCACCGAGGACTACACGGACGTGGACTACCATTCGCTGTGCCGCGGTCTGGGGTTCAGGCACGCGGTGGGCATCAGGAAAACGGCTGGCACCGAGGTGGACTTCGACAGCTTCACGATCGTCCAGCTGAACAACGGCACGGACGTGGCCGTCCGGTCGGCGACGAACGATATCGTACAGCACACGGACCGCCCGTGCACCGTCACGTACGTGGTGTGCAGCGCGAGTGCCGCGTAAAACGCTCGCGTACCGACCGCGTCGCGTCCCCCCCGGTGATCGTCAACCGTGCCCATCGCTCACCACCACCACCCACTACCCCAACCTGTTCCGACACTGTATAATGTAAGATTCGTTAACAACTGTTTTCACGTGCATATCACGACCGGTATGTGTTCCGGTCCGTTACCCGTTCGTTAAAGAGACCTTCCGTCCCGATCGCGGTGTCCATGATTTCCGAGGGGACGCAGAAAAAAAAAAAAAAACGTCTTCCGAGAGGTCGTAATTATCACAGCTCGCGGTTAGGACACACGCAATCGGTTTTTAACGTACGGACCGCCGTCTTACTATTATTTATGTATAACGCGTTATTGTGATCGTGCACTGCCCACGTGACCGTTGATCGTAGGATTTGCTCAAGTGTAACAGTATAACTTTGTATTATAACAATTTAATTGAATCATCGTTTGTTTACCTCTGTACATTTATATAATATTATAATATTACAATACTACTACTGTTGTTGTACTAAGAATAACATTATTAGATGATGAATAAATAAAAATACTATTTATTTGTCGTACATTTATTATATATTATCTTATTGAATCGAAATTCAACGACCAAAGTGTTATGGTCGAACTGATATTGGCCATTCGTGAGTGCATGAGAGACTAGGTTTCGACTTCACACCACAGGTTGATGTTGGAAGTCATCAATTCATTCATCCGCATTTGAGAGTTAGATGATCAAGTTATCGATAACATTGGCCCCAGGGTCTTGTTTAAATATTTAGACACAAAATCAAAAGTAACACTAATGAGTGACAAGATTAAACCAATCAGAAAAATTAGATATTACAATGAAGAATTGTGATACATTTTTTGTTTTAAAAATTGGTTGTAACTATTTGAAATAACATTCATTCGCATGATAATAGTAATTGAGAATTATTTGAATATTTTAATTGAATGATTATAAATTGTACATTTTTTAATACTAGTGTAAAAATGTAAAACCAAAACATAAAATTCAGTTCTTATTTTATCCAATAGTTTGTTGCACAAAACTTTTGGTGCTAACTTGCAACCCGATACTTAAACAAATATAATAAATATCATAGATAATCCAATATGATTGGGACCTAACTTAATCTTGCTACACAAAACCTCTTAAAACTATCATAATTCTAATTTAAAGAAAATATATTCTTCTCCACATTTCAGTTTAACTTGAAAACTAACAACGCCAAAAACAATAACAGAAAACCGAACAATTTTAATAAAATAATCATGAATACTCAAAATGTTATGAAAATAAATAAATATATTCAATAGAATTAATATAAAAAAAAAAATGTACCTATTTTTAATCCCAAAATTAAATCTAGACAAAATCGTGTATAACAATATGAAAGATTCCTGTTGATTTTTTTTTGTTTTTAGAAATTAAACCACGAGTAACAGAAAATCTTTTTTTTTTTTGCTCAGAGCATTAACATTTTAGTCATTTCATAACAAAATATTATCAAGTGTTTTTATCTAATTTAAATATTAATACATTTTTAAATAAAAAGGAAATATTTCAACTGTAAATGGATATATAAGTGGATATAAAATATTTTGTTTAAAAATATTAATTAATGAACAAATTAAAAAAAGCTATTTCTTTATTAAATATCAATTAATACTTTACATAAAAAAAAATTTAATAAATACAATAAAATAAACAATAGGATCATAAAAATACAACATCGTTTTATATCATGAATTTTAATAAAGTTATATAGGGGTATTAATATTTATCAAGGTTTTAAAACTAAACTCTATGCTCAAGTTCAAACAATAAAAATTATTTTTTACAAACATAATATAAAAATTAATTATGAACACAACATACAAAATTCACATAGGTTTAACAGACGGATAATTTTTTTTTTTTTTTTGACAGTTTAAAATGTAAAAACATAAAAAGAAAACCTGCCATAAAAAATAGGAAATAAATGTATTACTCCATTACTGTTTCAATAAGAACATAATACTTTACAGTCAATTTAATTACAAATCAATACATTTATATGCAAATACAGAATAAGTTATTGAAGATAAAACATAAAAATATTCAATGATGCTATTCTTAATCCTTATAATGGATGATGAATACACCCTTATGATGAAATACCAGACACAACAGATGCTTCAGCTTGTAACTTTTCGCATTTAGTCAAATGTTTGATAATCATTTCAACAGATTTTATTCCTTTGGTACCAGGCTAAATTAAAATATAAAAACACAATGAGAAATTAATTTATAAATATTTTTATACTAATATCAATAATATAACTTACAGCAGCAGTGAGCTTCATAAAATTTAAATATTTATCCAAAACAGCTAACATTGCTGTAAATCGACCATCAGGCAATTGTTTACCAACAAATTCTAGGTACTCCTATTAATAAATATAAATAATTATTTCACAAAAATAATAAAAATATTGCACTAATTACCTTGTCTTCCATAGTAATGTAACCAAGTAAAATAGCAATATATGATGCTATTACTGTGTGTTGCATGTTTTGCCCTGCCTTTTCAACAACTAAACAATTCAGAGTAATTTTAAATTATTATTATCGATAAATAAATTTTCCATAATTGACAATAAATGCTTATAATAGACATAATAAATATCATGTAAAACAGAATTATATAAAAAAATTATATTTACGTAATGCAATTGTTTCTTCAATGTATTGTGTATGTGCTTTTAATGGAGCATCTTTAGCTGGTTTCTCTGTCTGCTTATTTTCACCATCCAGTATTTCATCAGTCTTTTTTTCCTCAGTCTTCGCTAATTCTTCTTGTTGGAAGAACATTTTCACCAGTGCTTCAATTGCAAAAGATTTAGTTGCTATAAATTAAAGAAAAATTTGAATACAATAAAAAATATTGTCCCTATATAACACTGAAACAATTAAACATACACTCATGAAGACTATCACTTTTAGAAGGAGCTTTAGCCTCTGCTATGAGTTTTCTGTTGTCAACATTAATCTCCACTAAATTAATCAGCAATGTTAGAGTCTATTAAAATAAAAAATTGTATTATAAAATTGAATTATTTAAGACTGTATTATTACTAAAATTCATTCAAGTTGGTTTTTACTTACTAAAAACATTATGTCAAACTTGTCGTCATTAGGAACATATTCTGGGACTTTAAGAAGAACATGTAAACTTGTATCAATTACACCATCTTTATATCCAATTTTAGAGCCATCTATTTATTTAAAGTATTTTTAAATATAATAATTTGCACAAAATATAAAAAAATATATTTTTCTTAAATTAACACTTACTTATTTGATTTGAGTCATGTGACAAATTTATAAGCACTTTTAAATTGGCTGTAAGACATTCTCGCAATACAGCACCTATTGAATCTTTATCATTTTCATCATAACTTGGATATAAAGGTATTTCATAATCACACACTTTAAACATTCTGATTAATGTATCAATTAAAATACCATTTTCAAAATTTATTAAATACACATTATTTTCTTCATTTTGAATGGTCACCTAAATAAATAATTACATTAATACTTAGCTTACACAATAAACTTAGTTATTACTTACATTTTCAAGAATCCTTAAACAACGATCAACTTTCTTTATACGTTCAAGTAATATAGGAGACCACACATTAGTCATTAAATCAACATGCTTACAACATTGCACAACCGTACGCACAATGTGATCTAGACCACCAAGCTGTCGCATTTCTTCTTTAAACCACTCACCAGCTCGAGCACTTGTAAGACTCAAAAGTGTCTCCATAGCCAATTGTCCTACTGTGATATTATCTGTATTTAAATATTTAGCTGCTCCTTGAGACTTGATCTCTGAGCACAATTGAATAACACGTTCTCTTGTCTTTTGTAGTTGATGATCGGTAAGACCACAATCATCAAGAGCTTGATCATGACTTGTATCATTTTCCAATAAGTTTAACATTAATTCTAGACAATCACGATCTAAATCCATATTCAAACGATCTTGACTCAAAACAAACATGACTGTAGCTGTACACATTCCTAAGCTCTAAAAAATAATTAAAAATAATAAATGTCATCTTCAAGTCACTAAACTAGTATAAAAATATTACTTGATCTTTAGTAGCATCTTGTAATGCACGAAATATTTTAGCAACTGTTCCATGTGCTTTGACATGCATGCGAAAAGCTGGAGTCATACATTTAGTTGCCAATGTTATTGCAGACAAACATCTAAAATTAATAAGTACTACATTAAATAATGAGTCAATAATAAAATAATTAATTCCAACAAACCTAGTTCCAATTGGGTTATTTGGCTGTAAAGCATCCAAAATATACTCAACATCATCATTGAATTCTTGAAATTCTCCAGATTCTTGAATTTGATGTGCTTTTTTTACATTTCGAACCACGGTATAAAACTGTAAAATATAATTTAAAAATTAATTATTTTAAACAACTTAGTCTGCATTTTTATCAATTATTTTTTTGTTTAACAAAATATATATGATTAATATTGTAATATATATATTACAATATTAATTTAAAGTTCAAATATTTTATTTTATTAATATTTAAATATTAAGCAGGTTGGAACTATTCTTATTTTTATAACTTTTAATTTTAAATGATAGCAAAACTAAAATAAATTAAAAAAATTACAATTATAAAAGGAAAAAACAAATGTAGTTGAAAATATAAAAATATTTTTATTAAAATTAAATGAATTAATGACTTACTCCTTTTTCTTTTCTATCACATTTAACACTAGTAACTGAATCAAAATCATCATCAAACACATCAGTAGTTTTTGTAACTCTCTGTAAAGGTTTTTCTTCAAAACTATTACTTGGACTTGTATTTGGAATCAATTCTTCTTTTTTCTCTTCATCAATCTTTTTATCTTTATCAGCCCATGAATGTTTATATAGAAACATACCTTTTTTATTTCTCTCATTCCTAGATTTAAAAATACTTTTTTTAGCAGGAACAACTGTTTCCGGTTGTTCTAATTCCATTCTTTCAGTTAAGTCATTATCATCGAGCTTTATTGGTTCCGTTTCTACAAAAACTCCCTTATGTTTTGAAGGAAGTATTTCCTGTTGAACCTTAACGCTTTCTTTTGTTTCCTTAGCAACATTTTCATCATCAGACTTAAAATGTACTTCAAGCTGTTTAAGTAAATCATCAGTTTCATCAAGTTTTTCTTCTTCGTTGTTAACAGGAGTATCAACAGGAGTATCCATTTTAGGGCTAGATACTGAATCATCACTACCTTCTAATACAGCCAATAATTGATTGCGATCATTTTCCAATTGTTCTATTTTAGATTTGTCAACATTTATGTTAGATCTTTCTTTTTCATTTATTTTCTCTCTTAATTGATCATCAGTCTGGTTAATAACTGTATGTGTAGATATATTGATTTTTAAAGCAGGAACTGTGAATTTAGCCCTATCGTGGCGTCTTTTCTTTGGAATATCAACAATTGGGGGAGATTCTTCTGTTTCTTCAGGTTCTGGCTCCGTATATGTAGTTTGTGGATTTCGTCTACGAAGACTTCTTGTAGTTACCGTAGGAGTAACTTGGTCATTACTTTCAGGTACTTCAATTGCTTGTAAAGGCTTTTGAGTAGAATTTGGCTCATTCACTAATTGTGATTTTCCCTTAAATATTCGAAGTACTATAGGTGGCTTACTTGGATCTTTAGTAGGTGTTAATGATGAAAATGATAAATCATTTGTTTCTGGAATTCGATCTTCTTTCTCAGGAGAAGATTCTGGAGTTTTCTGAATAACAGTTCTAGTTTTTTTGGTTGTTTCTGATCCACCATACTTTCGGTCAGATCTATTAGAATCAGCATTACGACTTTTGAAAAACTTTTTAGGTCTTACTACATTTACGGTAGGTTCTGGTACAGTAATTTTTGGAGCAGGACTAGCTTCTTGATGTTGTCTTTTCTTTCCAACACTAAATCGAGACCCAGAAGTTTCTTCAGTTTTTCCTAGACAACAATAAAACTAGATAGATTATATTTTTATTAATAACCAAAATATATTTTATTACCTGTGACAAAATTTGTACTTCTAATTGAAGTAAATGATGTCACACCCCATTTACCAACTGTGCCCGCGGATTTAGCTGCTGTAGGCCTATTAGTGTTCTCACACAATAGTTTATCAAAATTGATGGCCGTTTGTACAACACTGTTAGGATTATTGGAGTACTTAGCACGGCCATAAGACTTCATGTATGATCGAGGACCTTTTGCAGTACTCTAAAACAAAAGTACATTTACACTATGAAAATATTTAAAATTACTATTTTGAAAGATAAACATTTTATTTAAATTAATTAATCTCAAAATTGATCTGTCATTCTACAGGTTTTATAACAATTTAATATAAGAAATGGATCTATAAAACTAAAAATCTTTTATATTTTTACATATATATATATATATATATATATATATATATACAATCAACACCTAGGTACTAGGTATTACTATACAAAAGTTGTAATAATTTAATTTAAATCATATTAATTTTGAATCACTGGAAATCAAATAAATGTTTTAACTATGGATTTAATAAATTAAATATACAGCATTATCAATTTTATAACTAATAAAATACAAATTTAAAAAAAAGCAAAAATATATGTACAGAAATATATCTAAAAGTTACAAACTCTCATGGTGATTAGTTATGATTCAAGCCTTTTTAGTCTTTTTGTAGTCAGTGTCTCCAATACTAGGTTTTTAAGTTATAATTTACTACAATTTTAATAAACCTACTGAAAAAAAACAGCTTAAATTTTACCACAAAAAACATAATCACTAATTATAAATACATTATTAATTTAAGTAATGTCTTAAAAGATGTAATTCTACACGCATATATTTCAAATTATTGTGAAAAACCCAAGTTAATAGTTATTGGATTATAATTAAATTTACTAAGTTACTATTTTTTTTCTATTATTCAAGACCTAATTATATAATTTTTTTTTACCTACCTACTCACTGAACAAACTGTAAACAAATAATTTAAAAATTACCTAGTACTACATTTATTAAATAATACACAACTGATAACTATATTCTATATATACTTATCTAGCATACACAATAAAGATATCTAAAATTAAAGATATGGTGATTTCCTATAAATATTTTAAAGTTTTTAACAAAAGATTTTTACTCCAATAGATTCATAAATGATGCATGATATATGCTATTGATAAGATCTTCTGATCTAAAATTTTTCAGAAATATCTAAGTATAAATGTTTAATTATAATTATATAATGTACAGTCTGGATTTACAGGTACAAAAATAATATAACACAAAATAATAATTAAAAAGTAACATGTAATAAGAAAAATTAAATATTAATCAAATTATTTAACATAAATAATTAATAACTAATTAATTTTATAAAAATATTTTATTATTTTTAACATTATTTTTTAAATTTATATGAAGTATAAGACTTTCAAAATAATAATTTTTTTAGAAACTATAAAGCATTACTTTAAAAACAATAAATATATACAAATAAGTTACAATTTTATTATAGAATGACTGTACTTAATGTGTATTTTTTAAAAAAAAAATAATTAATATATAATGTACATTGTTTCAAAATCTAGTAACTATTAATCCTAGAAGAATTGCATATTACTTAATTCCAAAATTAATCAAACCATAATAATATTGTGATATAAGAAAAAATGAATTTAATGATTTGTTTTTTTTTTTAAGAATGAAGATAGGTATAAGGCATAAGCATAATAAGAAAGTAGCTTAATAAGCAATAGAACGATAATAATTGCAGATTAAAGACTAAAGAAATAGCTTAATTGTATACTTTAAATATATAATACAATATTTAAGTGTTGAAACAATTGTAATAAAAATTACTTTAACTATAAGTTCAATCCAAAAGGGAAATTTATGACGAAAGTTGTAAAAATCTTAAAATACCAATCGCTTAATAATGAACTTTACATATATTAAAATTTATTTGGCAATGAAAATAAATTGTAAAAATTTCAGAGAACTTGACAATCCGAAGGTGCTAATATTACACCGTGAAAAGGAATAGTGCACTGAACACGAACATACAGAAAAAAATTTAAGAAAACAGTTTCATTATTATGCAACAAAAACTATCTCTATATACCTGCATGTTAATAATCGTAGGCGTAATCAACTGCTAAATGCATCTGATCAACTCCAACCGTTTTTTTTTTCTCACTTCGCAGTGACCGACGTGCGATCTGAAATCAACATCCGACACATTTCATAGGGTTTTTTTAAAAATATTTTCCGGTTGTCCGGCGAACGGGAGGAAAAAACAATTGCTTCAAAACATCGACGAGTTAAGCGTACGGAACGGATGATCGTACGCGTTTGACTTAAAAAAAAAAAAAATCCTATATTGTAAACAAAACACACTCGCACGCGCGTACACATATACACATTTCCCACGCTTGTATAAACATGCACACATACACATGCACAGGTACACACGAACACGAACGCAGCACACACAGACGAACACGAACACGGACGTACAGAGCGGCACGAGCGACGGTCGGTATGAGTGCACAACGGTACCGAAAAATATTACGAAATATGCAACAACGCGCACGCGCACAGTACGGTTACCAGTCGATAGTGGTATCGATTAATTTAGTGTTCCATGGACGTACGCGATCCTTCCATGATTCACATATGCACGGTTCTATGCGTATATTAATTTTTTTTTTCTCGCTTAATAGAAAAAAAAAAACAAGTCACTTTACTAAACTACTTAACTACCTACACGATTAGACTTGGAAAAAAACCTACACTGCCTACAGCACATTCAAGTGGGCGTGGCTGCAGAGTTCCGGAGACCACTACTATTATTCATAGTACAACAGATGTAACGCCTTGTAGTCGTTGCTGTGGCCAAAGCTCCCACCGCTCAACATAATATTATTGTAAAACCACTACATTTTCCTTAAATAAAACGATATTGTAACGGTTCGATGACATATTATTACGCAAGCAATGAGATTGTCTTGAAATAATCAAAAAAACGATTTGTGTTACGAGCTATAGAGCGCCACTACACTTACACAATAAATCGCCTTAAAACTTTGTTATTTCTGGAATAAAAAATTAATTCAATGTAACATAATTCATTATTATTGATTATTATTGGAGCGCTAATTTCGATGGGAATAACAACTTTATTAGCGCTCCACAATTACCAAAATATAACTTTTTTCATATGATTATAAAAAAATTGTACTTAAGTTTTTATTTTGCTTTTTTTTCATTACTTGAGGATTTTCAAAACATTATTATTGAATTTTAAACATTTTAAATGATATATTTTTTTGTAGTTTTTATTTAAACTTTCTAGTCTTGCAGAGAAATGAATAAATAATTATAATGTATCAGTGCAACTACTGACACTCAGTGTACAGTTTCTTTGCCTTAAAGTCCATAATTTAAATCAATTTTCACAAATCATAATTATAAGTATTAAAACATATTGCAATCCTTTTTTTACTTTGATATTATTGTTTTTTTACATTATTTGTATACATATTTATGCAATTGGAGGCATTTTTAAATTTAGTAAAATATTTTTAGGCATTTTTTCTTGATACAAATACATATTTACAAAAAAAGAGTCCTTGAATATTCTTAAATATGTCAAATATGCTAAAGATACAAGAAAAGCAATGGTCACAATAGATTATCTGGAACTAAGACTATAACCATAAATTATATACCTATTTATTTAATATTCTATTAAATTAATAAATTAGTGTTATGTAAATAAATTCTCTACATAGGTAAATAAAAACCAATAAATAACATATCACTTTGGTTAGAATTTAATAGAATCTCAAAAAAAAAAAATTTACTTTCAGATTTCAATAAACAGTAGATAAATACAAATAAATTATTTATCAAAGTAGCAAATCTTCACAATTTTAAATTGTAAAAAAAAATTTAAATAAGTTATGAACTAAATGGATTTATTTATTATTTTTTAAATTAATTTTTTATAATAATTATAAATTAAATATGTACATAATAATTATTATTATGTACATATTTAATTCAAGAAATAAAAAATAAATAAATACAATTTTACCTAAAAACTATTTTTTATTTTTTGTTGGTACCTAATTCACTTGAAAACAATCAGCTGACAAAAAAAATAAAATAGAATACATAATGTCATAATTATATGTATAAAATAAGATTCAGACTCTGGATGGTTTGAGTTGTACAGCTCAAGTTTCACTAAAATTATTTCAGAACTATTATAATTACATATTAATAATTTTCTGTAAAAAAAGTTAATGAACTAAATGTAACTAAAGCAATTTAAATTCCAAGTTACTAATGATTGTTTTTATTGAGTTTATAAGCTTCTAACAATTTAAAACCAGGAGATCCTTCTGGTTCATTTTTAAGTATGTCTAATGCTTTGGACAATAATACTTTAGCTTCATCGCACATTCCTTTACTCTCAGCTTTATTTTCTGATATTCTTGCAGCTGATTCCAATAAGGCCAAATGAAGTTCATATAATACCACTGATGTATAGATGTTTAACCGTATGTATAAAGGATCTAAAATGTTTAGTACGTAAAACATGTCTCTGCATAATTCTACAAAATTACAACAATATATTTTTATTTCTTAACATAAAGTAATTTTAACTTAGTCCATACTTAATTTTCTTTCCAATAAATCTTCAGTAAGCATTGAATGTTTGTAACCTATTGAATGACCATACAACTGTATCAATGTGTGTTTTAAATTGAAGCATAAATAATGATTTGAATGGAGACGAGTTTTTAATTTAGAGAGGGCATTTTCTAGAGAGTTTATACTCGGATCCTAAAACCAATAAAAAGACATTTTATCTATTCAAAATTATAAAATTATACATACCGCAAGAGCTTTGTCAACAATATGATTTAAATCCATTAAAATTGCATCAATTTTATTTGATGAAACTGTTGTTGGACACCTATCGCACTCCCATTCACTAGAATCATCTAGAGGATGTTTTGGAGTAAGATTTCCTTTACAAAAATCTTTCACCTATAAAATATTAATAAATATATGAATTTAATAATATCGATATTAAACATTTATGTTACAGTTCAAAAAGAAATTGTAAACGCTTTTTTTTTTACTAACTTAAAGGTATCCAACTATAATTTATCTAAGACTTAAATATTATTGTGTAAAGTAATACTGTATTGTTCATAGAACAGTAAACATACTTTTAAATAATAAAAACTTACATTACATATTACAGTACTTAAGTTGGTACCTAGTTCGGTAGCATCAGAACATCTATTACAATGACATTCAAAGTATTTAGTTGACAAAAGATGAGCTCTCCTTTCTCGAGTACCCCATAATGCATTTGTATACATAGTGCTTAAATGTTCATTCCTGTTATTGAATATTTATAACAACAATTTTCAATTTTAGACCATGTATTTTCAAACTTTTTAATTTACTAACTTAGAAATTTTTCTAGCTGCACAAACAGAAATATGTCCAAATTTATCAAATGTTATACTAGTATTTGGTAAACAATTGTGTTCCATCTTGCTTACGTTAGGGTATAAGGCAGTTAATTCCATTCCTGCCACATGAACATCTATAGCATTTACATCTAAAATACCACATACTCTATGTATGAGGTCTGATGAAGCTTCAAATTTTATTTTACTCAAATAGTTTATTTTTAAGTAATTACAAATTGAATTAATCTCCCTAAAATAATATTAATAGTTAAATATGTTTTAGTGAGCAAATTATTCATTTGAAAATAAGTAACATACTCATATACTTCAGAGTCTGGACCTCTGTATTTCATATGAGACTCCATTTCAATTAACCTTTTCCATTTGTTATCATCAAACTGTAATAGAAGACACTTTAAAGGAGTTAAAATTGCATACATATAATCATTTGTTTTAGCGATTTTATCTGCTCCTGTTTGCAATATTTTACATTCTTCATTGTGAATATGAGGATTAATTGATATTTTACAACCAGAACCACAAATAGGCCATAAACATTGTTCACACAAAGATTCAACTGTAGAATCTGATCTTTTCAAACTTTGTAAACATTTAACGCATATAGGTTCTAAAGTTGGAAATTTAGGACCCAAAACTAATGGTTCTTCTTGAATTATAACATCAAATTGATCAATACTTCGTTTAGCAATCAGAAAATTGCATAATTTAGAATTATATTGTACCTATAAAATAGTAAATTGAAAATATATGCTATGTTTAAAATGTTACATTATTTACAATTGAAATTACCTCATAAGCTATGCATTCTTTTTTATGTTTATTCCAGTGAGCTTTTTGATGTTCTTTAGAACAATAGACAACCAAAGAACATGCTGCACATTTACTACTTGCAACAACACCACAAAATGCACAACAATTAATTCCTAATTTTTCAGAATTCATTGTATCAATGATTACCATTTTTCATTTCAATAACTGTTCACAAAAATGTTGTTTTAATTTACAAACATGGACACTACAAACTATATAGTACAGGCAATATACAACAGAGTCAATAATCTATTTTTGAATCCACTATAAATAGTAAATACCCTGAACAAATGGTTCCCAAACTAGATGAATAACACTTGAAATAATAGAAAGATAAATTTAATTTCTCAAGTTAATCAACTATTATCATAGAAATTATAACTAATAACAATTGATACAAAAAAAAAAAAAAAAGAGAAACTTAAATTAAAATAAGTACAAAATAACAAAATATAAATTTTACATAGGAAATATATATACAGATTCAATCAGCATGTTCATGTTGTGCTTCAGCTTCACGCCAAATATTCTTAATGTCTTCCACAAATTTTCTCCAGAAATGCATAGTCCTAACATAAAATAGCATCCAAAATATAATAACGAACCAGGCCAACCAAAGAGAATAGTCATAATCATGATTTCCAAATCCAGGAACAGGCTTGACGAAATCAGCTACAGAAATTTCCACTTTTTCTTTAGGAGGAAGATCTATATAAAAATAGTTTGAAATTATACATTGACATATTATTTGTTTATGTTATTTTTTATTTTTAAAAAATGATTAATAATTAAACATTAATAGTATTAATTACTGTTTCCTAAGGTCACTAATTATTTTGTAATTAAGTAGTACATTTGCTATTTAATAGATTGTAATCAAAGAGATATAAACTCATAACTATTAAATAACAAAAAAGTAAAATTTCATGACTATTAGACAATATTTTATGATAAATAATGTTTAAATAATAAAACTAGGGCTTCCACAAACTGTACCCAGGGCAATATCCTAAACCGCAAGATATTTACCAAACTTGGCTATTATACTTTTCTAGGCCCCATAATGATACCTAACATTCATCCAGCTAATCATAACCATCCTAAAAATGACCATTATCAGAACCATCAGACTCGGGAAGTGGGCACCCAGCTCTACATCTAACCACTCAGTATAGAGGGCATCCGCCATATTAAAGTCAATTACTTATCTTGACTGTTATGTGTAGGTAGAGGACTTGTAGCATTTGCATATTTGTTTTGCACAATCATAAAAATAGCAGAGTACAAAACAAATATATTTTATGCTTTTTAAAGCTAGTCTTGAAATTTTATTTAGCATATAAGACATATTTCAAATATTTTTTATTTTTATGGCATATTGCTTTCTCTTAGATGCATATTTTAAAGAAATTATCATTAAATCAACACTTCTGTCAATGTTTTTATTTAATCTAACATAAAAAGGCAAAATAAAAAAATTAAAAAAAAACATAAGATCACAATATCGCTAAATTAAAAATAATTTTAAATTTTCATCATATAATATGTATAATATAGTTGACTTTGCAGACGCAGGTTTTTCCTAGAAATGCATTTAAAGGATCGCCAATTTCAATTTATAAACAGCGCATTGGCTACATCATAAAATTTCCTGCAAGATGCATAAATGTTGTCAAATGATTGCATTACACTGACTTTTATCAATTGTTGTTCGTTAATAATTTAATATTTTAGTAATTTAGTCTTAGTTCTGCTATCCCTGTTTATGCCTTTATTCTTAATTTATGTCAGATTTTCATCTTTGTGTGTTATTTTAGTATGAAAATGCCAAAATATAAACAGACTTTTGGCAGTTGGTTATTAGTAGTTATTTATTGGAATTTGGTGTTAATATTTTTCGACTGACATAGCATACTGAAATTATGTAATAAATAAAAATACAATACATAACAAAATTATATAATTATACTATAAGTGTTTAGATATTTAGTACTTTTTTACAGCTACAAGTCTTCTGCCCTAGTTACGTGGTAACAAAATTTTAATTCTACTCCTAAAAGAAACCTATGAGAAAGAGAAGAAGACTTCCTAAGCAGAAGTAATATTACTGATTTTAGCTTAGCATAATGTCATGCCACATATAAAACAACAAATATAGAACCGCAATATATACTAAGAGTGATATATCTAACTGGGAACAAATCAGCACAACAGCAATTAATAATATCTCACTTTATCAAGGTAAAAATAAGAGACATAAATAGTAAACGTTTATAAACCCCAAGTAAGAAGTGGCAATATATAACTCTCCCCTAAGTATAACATCTTACCCTAATTATTGATGATTTTATTAGCCATCTCAATGTATGAGACTACTAATATGATACTAATAATGACAATGTGATTACATTACCTATATGATCAACCTAAAGGATATAGGCACATTTAGATTTTCAAGATGGCAAAAAAAATTACAACTCTGATCTCTGCTTTATAAAAAGAAACAGCCATGGGTATTCTCTCAAATAAAAAAATAAAATAGAAATGTCAATAGAAATATGTTTGCTTGTTTTATAGATATTACCAAAAACATTCAATAAAATACTGCATTTCAAATTAATAAAAATATTGACAGCCGTGATATTAGAATAATTTCAAATCTCTATTGGAATCAAACCACCAAAATTAAAGTGAATAATGAGTTCTCAAAGAAAAAAAAAAGTTAAGCAAGGTTGTGTTTTGTTTCCCCTATTATCCAATATTTACAGTGAAGCAAATTTTAAAAAAGCAATATTCCACAAACACGTAAAAAGGAATAATAATAAAAAGGAAATTTATAAACAACCAAGATATGCCAATGACACCCTCATTCTGGCGGAATCCAAAGTACATCTGCAAAGAAGCATGAACATGCTGTGTTGCATGTAACAAATATGGACTTGAGATGAATGTTCAGAAAACTAAATTCATGTTAATAACCAAAGATTTGATTTCTTTATGGTGAGTGTCTGTTTTGCAGTCATCATAAATAAATCAAATTAATCTTAAACAATACTACAATAAAAATAGTATATTCATACAAGTATCATGGAATATGGTTCACAAAATATATCTATCATTCATACATCACTAGTCAATATATTAACATTTACACAATATTTTATCGTATATTATTTTTACTTATTACTATAACTTTTACTTATTTACTTTATATTTAACATTTTATATTGTGTTATGTTAAATTGTGAATGTTACACTAAAGCCATATTAAAAAATTATAATAATAATTTGGAACTTCGAGCATTCATTTTTTGATAAATATAATTTGAACATAGTAAATCTACAAGTGTTTTTTACAGAGTAGTAACTAACAAAAAAAATATTTAACAAACATATTAAATAAATAAAATTATACGAAATAAGTTACCATCGTCCATACCTGTATGTCTAATGACAAATTTGGTAAACTCATATAGTGAGTAGTCAGAGCCATTATATTTAGCAATAGGTTTTCCATTATGGAACAAAACTAATGATGGCACTCCAATTATACCATACATCGTGTTATACCTTTTGGAATTTGATAGTTAATATTATAATTTAATTTTATTATAATTTCTACATTTTTGTATCATATACCTTTGTTCCGATATAGCATTAAATGCTACCATTTTAATTTGAGGAAATATTCTTGGTAGTACATTAAAATGAGGAGCAGCCAAAATGCTAAATTGACATGATCTAGCATAAAATAAAACCAATGAACAAACTGCTGGCATTCGACGATTATTAACTTCAGGATCAGACTTTAAAACATAACCAAGTCGAGTTGAATTAACAACCTAAAAAAAATTATGATTCAAAAGGTAATAATACATTTTGAAGAATGTAGTTTAATATATTAATGTAAAAAAGTTAAAAATATGTAAGATTAAAAGTGTTGAAGTAAAAAGCCATTCTAAAAATGTTTAAATAGTATTTCAAGATAACAATATTGATATTTTAATCTTTAGTATACAATAATAATATGATATTTAATTTATAAATTAATTATTTATTATAATTATTATACAAAAAATGTCAGTGCATTTACAAAGCATGTCATAATATTAAGTTTATAATAAATTATTTGTTAGAGGGATTGGAAATAATAATTGTCTACCTCTGATAGATATATATAACATCGAGATTAGGCATTTTCTATTTCCAATATACCATAAATATGCACCAGATCTGTTACAAGTTAGAGTAAAGATTAATTCTAATTCTTGATAAACATAAAGACGATAAAAAAAATACCAATTATTGACTAATAACTATTTTTAAAACCATTTATTATATTTTAATATTAACAAAGTACTTAAATTGTAAAATATATTACCTCAACAGAAATTTCAGTCTGATTTAATAGTGCAAAATCCGTACAATTTACAATTCTTGAATTGTTAGCAACAGTAACATTAGCTAATGGTTCATTTATTGATGGTAAGCTGGTATTTGTATTATCAGAAACTAGTTCTGCATAAACAACAGATGTCAAAAAGGAACTGAATTTGAAGTCTTTGCCACCACTAGTAGCAGTACTAGTAGTTAAATAGGCTTGCATAGTAGGCAAATAGTTATGCTCTTTTTCCAACTTTTTCTAATCAATTTATTAAAAAATAATTCAAACTCTTATTTAGTTATAAATCAAAAATAAAAAAAATACCTGAAAGTTTTTAATAGCATTGCTAATTGCTAGTATGTCAGAAAAATCAGTTACTTGGGGTACAACAGAAAGATTTTAGGAGAATTTGGTGCTTCAAGTGGTCCAAATTTACTATCATCGATGTGTACATTTTCTTCATATTCAGCTAAAAAATAATGTTCAATGATATATTGAACTTGAGTAAATTCTAAAATAGTATCTCACCGAATACCAGTCCACAAATAGTTAAAAATGACAATACATTTGAAAAATGCATTGTTTGATTCAAGATAAGACACACTTATGCGCATACAGAGATAAATTGAACAAACAAAAATTATAATTAATATTTTTGAGCTATATTAAATCATTTCAAAAATCTAACAGCTTATCGATTAAGAAACTAATCAACAAGTTAGTTGAAAAATTTAGTGCGTATACCTAACCAGTATTACTTAATTAAAACGTATAGCAATATAAAATGAATAAAATAAATAGTATCAAATTATCTAATCACAGTGGTAGGTGATAGCGTAGCACAAGATATAAACAAATCAATGATGGTTTCAAACACAAAGTAGGTACATTGTGGTTCCAAATATATATGATTTGAGGCTAGAAGATAAAATAGTTATATTTTCAAATTGCTCTATAATTAATATTATAATTATAATAGCCATGAATCAATAAAATTGCAAATACGTTTAATAGGGAAAGAAAAATTAATAGTTTTATCGGTTTTATGGAATAAAAATAATACTTTCCGCACGGATATATATAGGTATAATATAATTTTCGAAAAAAAAAGAAAAAATCAACATAAAACCAAATATAAGTACCTAGGTAAATAGTACTAATTCATTACTTATGTAATAAGTATAAATTCTTTGAGCCATAAACTATTTATAACTATTATTATTCATAATAAACAGAACATTAATATGTTCACATATTATAATAATGTATTAATTTATGTAACTTGTACTTAAGAATTTAATTTACCAAGTGATACAAAATATACCTACCTATAATAAATTCTCGCACTTAATTCTTCTTCTTCTTTTGCTTCACCTTCCTCCCAACTATTTGGGGTCGGCCACCCTTGTCCTACACCTCCACTTTACTCGGTCAATCACATCTCCTCTGCACACACCGACAGCCCTCATGTCATTCTCGCACTTAAGTTTTATTTATTTAGAATGTAGGTATGAACGCCCATTGAGAGGGGGGGTGCATGACGGGGCACTTGCCTCCCTGGAAAAATTATATAAATTTATAATTTAATGTATATGTTACCGGCAATATGGATAATTCAGGTATTTTGCAAAATGACTAGGTATTATACATATTGCCAATCGGTTTTAGGCAATGTAAATAAAACATAGGATTTTCAATATTATTTTACATATAACCTAGGTATTGTATAAAATACCTAGGCATTATGTAAAATTCCAATTCTTTTTTAGGCAATGTAAAAAACAAATTATTTAATGTTATTATATATTTATTATTATTATTATTATTATTATTATTGATATTACTATTATTATTATTATTGTTATAATTATGGGTACCATTATTATTACTACTTGCTCTGTATCTATTTCATTTTCTACATTTGAATTAATTTCTTGGGATTGTTCTGTGATTAATTCAGTTAACTGTTCTTCATGTTCTATCGTACTTATTACATCGTTTGGTAAATTTGAAGTGTTTAGACCAATTTTTATTTTGCAGCCAAATAAAGCTTCATATGGAGACATTTTAATGCCAGAATGATATGCTCTGTTTTTCATTAGCTGGATGAATCGAAGTCCTTGGTTTCAGTGTTAGGTTTCTTCATCTTGCATCCATATTGTCAATATATTCTCAACATTCGCTCTTTCTACACTACTTTAAGATTGGCTATACCTTAGTTTTTACCATTTTTACTGTGCCTCAGAATTATTATTATAGTAGGATAATAATCTTAATCATAATTTCATTAAATCGTGCACACACAGCACGCGCATTTACGATAAATGATAAGTAAAATCGTAGGTAATAGGTGGTACCCAATTTTTTTTTATTTTTATCATATTTCCTAATTGATGTTTGGCATTGTACATAATGCCTAGGCAAAGCTCGTATTATATATATTGCCGAGTGATTTTTGGCATTTTACATAATACCTAGGCATTTTGCAAAATACCGGATTATACATATTGCCGATAACATATATATATTATCGTGATATTATTATCTTATAATACAGACAGCATTAAATAAAATGTTTCTCTATTAGGATATAAAGTAAGAATGAAAATACACAATGCTATAAGTAATATACGATTGTTAACGTATGTAAGATGTACTCAGTAGCGGACTGGGACATAAAGGGCCTGAAATGCGCTCTGTATGAAGGGCCTGAGCCTATTGGTAGAATCGATTTCATGAGGACCTTAGCTCTGTTAATTATGCTTTAATTTTTTATGTTGTTTTTCTATAGTTACCTATATTCAGTAGCGGCGTGATCGGAGTTAATTTGACACAGATGCGTCACGAAAAAAAAGGGTAGGTGGGTGGATTTTGAAAGTTGACATTTCGTCGGTGCACAAGAATAGTGACACAACTCAAAAATTGGCATTTTCGAGATTATTATGAAAATGCATTGCAAAATAACCATATTTTTATGTGCAAGAACGACAGTTTTGATGTTTCAAGAAATAGCCACAAGATAGCTGTAGTGTCATATAATCGTCATATGCTATACAAGAAACAGGAAATCTTTAATTTGTAACGTGCCTCGAGTGGTTTGAGGACGCTACGATAATGTTATGATTGAATAGTACTTCTAAGTGTTTTAATATAAGTTCAATAATTTAAACTTGAAAGAATAGAGTATAATATTTTATTTTACACTTAGAAAAATTAGCAAAGTATTAACAATGTAAATATGACTGTCGTAAGCGGAGTGTTTGTACTTGATGGCTGGATACGTCTGCCGTTGGTGGTGCAACGGTGCCTTTATATACTCTGTTTGGTGTTGTTTTCGCCACTTGGTTTCCCTTGGCCTTTGATCGTAAAATTCGACGAAATGTTTTTTCTTTTGCAGTTGTTCATGGTCACAGGATGTGAATTGCACCGTTTATGACCTGCGCGTGGCTTACATCACAATTATGAATGCGATAGCTATTTATATAATTTATAAATGTGTATTTTTATCATTGTACGACTCGAGAATATGCATATCATTATTTGTTAGTAATTACATCACAACCATATTACATATAATGGTGCATGTTACACCTCACCGCCGAAGAAAAAATTTCAGGGTGAAACAATGAAATTTTTAAATTTACCGTATACAAACTTTGAAAATAATTGCTTATTCACTAATATGTTAATACAATATTTGTTAAAGAAAAATATTAATAATATTTGAATAATAAGATATACATTTTTTTTTTTTTTTATATTATTATGTATACAATATTATGTTTCATAAAACTAAATCCCACAACCAAGTATATAATATTATTGATAAATAAATGATTGCATTATTATACATATATATATATATATATATATTTATATATATTTTATTTTATGAATACCCAATTCCTAATTAGTATTTATGATTCTTTTTATTATTTTTTTTTTTCTTTCCCTGCTTGAACTATCACTACAATATATGAAAAGTTTTGAAGGTTTTATTTTATTTAATAAGAAATTAAATATACATCTAGTGTATATTACATCAGTTATTAGGTCGTGCGCGTGAGTGATATCCTCATGTACAGACTATGGAGTGACACTCATGTAAATTTAGAGTTCCTCCCCTTGGTTTAAAAAATTCTCCAATGTTTATTGAAAATATTACTCGATTATTTTTACACATGTCCTTGATTACAAGCTCATATGTATTATCCCATCGCTTTTCTATAGTCGTTATATCTAAAAATTTCTTTATATTTTTTTAATTCTAATTTATCTATTATAATTTTATCTGTGGTACCATTCCAAAATACGACATGGAAACTGATTATAAATTCATTATTTTTAATTTCAATTGGTATAGTAACTATTCCTATTGTTTGTATTAATTCGTCACTTATTCCGCGTATTATAGTTTTCTTTGTTTCGTCTACGATTAAATCTCCTTTCAAATAATTCATTTTTATAATATTAATATCGCTACCTGTGTCTAATAATAATTCTAGTTCTTTAAATTTAGCGGCATTTGATGTGCATTTTATGTGATTATTAATTATTGCTGATTTAATGTGAAAACATCGTCGTATGTTTCCTCCGCGGTTATTTGGTTGACGGTACGAGGTCCGCGCGCCTCGCCCGAACGTCCGTTTCCCGAATTATAATTGTTACGTTCGTTATTTCGTTTTTTAAAACATTCTGACATTTCGTGTCCCGTTTTGTTGCAGTAGCTGCATGTTATATTTCGTGTATTATAATTATTTGTATTGTAATTAGTTGGTGGTCGCGTATAATTATTTGGCTGGTAGTTATTTGGTCGATTAAAATTATTACGATTGTTAGAAGGTGGTCGATTGTTATAGTTATTATAATTATTATCCGGTATTCTTTGATTTGAACGTTGGACTGGTTGCGATCTGCATTGACTAGCAAAGTGTCGTCCATTACATTTATAACATATTATTGGTTTTTTATTAAAATTGTTATTATAATTATTTCTATATCGATTATTTTGTTGGGGTTGAATATTATTACTCCCGTTATTATAATTATTACGATAATTAGTGTTCAATAAGTTTCGCGTTTCTTTTTCGGCGTTAAATTCTAACTCTTCCATATTAGCTATGTTTTTAGCCTCTTCTAATGTTTTAGGATCCCTTGATTTTACTACAATTTTTATTGGTTTTATTAATCCTTTTATGTATAATCCTAATGTTTGCTCTTTTAATTGAGTTTGAATAATTTTAGCTTCATCTTTAGGTTTATTAAATGTATAAATATTGCATAGTTTATAGTATAGTTGTTCAATTCTCTCTGTGTAAGAGTTAACCGTTTCCCCAAGATTCATTTTTATGGAGTTAATTTGTAATTGCAAAGAAGATGCTGAATATTGTGATTCAAATGCTTCACTTAGATATTTTTTTATGTTTACCCATTTGGTAGTATCTTTATATTTTATTATATCTAAAGCTTTTCCCGATAATTTAGTGGTTATATATCGTATTAAAAGTGGTACATTTTCTCTATCCACTGAATTTACTGCAATATCGCATGCGTTTATAAATTGATAAACGTCTGTTTCCCCCGAACATGTGGGTATTAATTTAAATGCCTCCTCTAAACGTAGAGTGATTTCAGTTGGTGGTTGTGACATTTTAATTTTGGGTTTTGACTCGAAAGTTAACTGTGTGTGTTCAGTATTACTTTTACTTCGAGTATTTATTTGGTAACTGGGGCTGAGAAATTTTAATTCATTTAATTCTTTTTCAATATTTTCAATTCGATTTTCTCTTTTGAGACTAGTTTCTTTTTTTATTTTTATCAATAGGGTTCCCTTTTTTCGCTAGAGTAGCTAATTCTAACGGAGACGTACCAGTTTGCCCATCAGTATTCATAAAATATTTTTATTTATTTTATTTTTTTTTAAAAATAAATATTTAAATTTTAACACACAATAATATTATATACCCAATTAATATAATATCTAAAATTTATCAACAATAATAATATTCCCCTTATAATTACCTTTATATAATATTCAATAATATGTTTTCGTATAACAATAATAAATCTCAGTATAATTCTCAATATAATAATTCTCAATAATAATTCTCAATATAATAATTCTCAATAATAATTCTCAATATAATTCTCAATATAATAATTCTCAAAAGTCTCTAATAATTTTTTCTAACACCCACTTATTTGTTCTTAAAATTAGTCATATTTACGTAGAAATTATGCTTGGTGGTGACATATTTGCTGGTTGCTGGTTTTGATTTCTGGTGTCGTCTTCTTGGAGTTGGAGAAAAAAGTGGCCGGTTTTCTCTCACAGTGATTCGGTTGAATTGCCTCCTCGAAGTCTGTTCCGCAGCGCCAAATTATGGCGTGTCTCTAGTGGTTTGAGGACGCTACGATAATGTTATGATTGAATAGTACTTCTAAGTGTTTTAATATAAGTTCAATAATTTAAACTTGAAAGAATAGAGTATAATATTTTATTTTACACTTAGAAAAATTAGCAAAGTATTAACAATGTAAATATGACTGTCGTAAGCGGAGTGTTTGTACTTGATGGCTGGATACGTCTGCCGTTGGTGGTGCAACGGTGCCTTTATATACTCTGTTTGGTGTTGTTTTCGCCACTTGGTTTCCCTTGGCCTTTGATCGTAAAATTCGACGAAATGTTTTTTCTTTTGCAGTTGTTCATGGTCACAGGATGTGAATTGCACCGTTTATGACCTGCGCGTGGCTTACATCACAATTATGAATGCGATAGCTATTTATATAATTTATAAATGTGTATTTTTATCATTGTACGACTC
Source organism: Sipha maydis (assembly GCA_034509805.1). Taxonomy (NCBI): domain Eukaryota; kingdom Metazoa; phylum Arthropoda; class Insecta; order Hemiptera; family Aphididae; genus Sipha; species Sipha maydis. Next base: position 57,111 of record JASXSY010000842.1, on the reverse strand, counting down.
GAGAATATGCATATCATTATTTGTTAGTAATTACATCACAACCATATTACATATAATGGTGCATGTTACAAATTCACTATACTGAAAAATCTACTTTTTTGAGTTGTGTCACTATTTTTGTGCGCCGACGATTTGTAGTTGAGTAGGAGTTAAGAACTTGTTTTATCGTAATCGATTGAATATAAATTAAATTCACAATAATCAATAGTGCAAAAGTGCCAATAGATTAGGTGTTAAGAATTGTCGACTACGTCATTGAAATAATAAGTTCATGTCACTGCTGTCTATATTTATAAACGCACAAATAGCTTTTTGAATACTATAATAAATTTTAAATTACTTAATTAAAACAATATTTAAGAGTTAATGGATACAAATAAATACTATATATTCTACTTAACAAATTAAAAGTCTTGCTTTTTTTCTCTAAATTAAATCATTAGTTACTTTTTCAACAACAAATTTAGTCTAAATAGTATAAAATATATTATACGAATAATTATGTTTTAAAATTATTCGAATTATTATGTTTTAATCCTATTCGAATGATTATGTTTTTAAAACTATTTGAATACATTTTTATTTGAATAATTGTAAAAAAATAATTCAAATATTTTTTTATTTAAATACCTACTTATTTATTCGAATAATTATCTAGATAAAATTTTGCTCGACTCTGGAACCTATTACATACAAAATTTAAAATACTACTAGCTGAATTACTCGTCGCTGCCGGGGTACGGTGGGAAAAAACAAATCTTTGAATAATTGTATTTTATAAATAAATATAAAGATGTATCATACTTTTATGTATCGTTACAATAATGTGCAATTAATGTAAAGGAAAAATATATAATGGACAATAATTTAATTTCTTAAGCTTTAATTACATTTATAGATAGGTAGATATTTTTACACGGGAAAACTGTAAATATTTCACCCAAAACAAAACAATTGATAAACAAATGATTTTCAACGATGTATTGTTATTGTTATAGAATTTCTTTATAAACTATATTCATTGTATCTTTTTTGTTGTTTGGTAGTATTTGTATAGTTAAATCATGTTGAATTGATAATGGTTATGTATCTTGTTGATTTGATTCGCTGTCTATAATAGCAGCATCATATTCTGATAAACCGATTGATTCCAATGTCTGACCATGCAATTTTAATGTTAATGAAATATCTGATAAGGTTTTTGCATAAGCAATAGTGGCATTTGAAACTTGTATAAAGTCTTCACTCATTGCGTCTTTAAATGTTTACCATAAAACGTTAGTGTCATAAGGTCTCTGAAAAATACATATATATGCAAACATTTGTCGAAGTTGCTTTGGCATTTGAAAAATGGATACTTCACTTAAACAGCGATACCACTCTGAATCATCTGATAGCAAATTTCGATGTTTAGCTGCCTCTTTAAAGGTAGGAAATATTATACCATTATATGTTCTAATGTCTTCGAATGATTTAGCACCAATAACGTAGAGTAGAAGTAATCTTAGATAATACCGTTTACTATCAGAAGACGATACATGGTTCATTCTGCCAATGACTGGCTGATATTTAACTCGTTTTTTCCATTGCTTCCCATTCCAAACATAATGCATAGGTGTTTTGGGATAACTGTATGGACTTTTAGTTTGTTTATGGTTATTTAAATTTAACCATCCTATTAGTGTAGTACTTTTCAACTCTGCGTGCATTAATGCTTCTGCTGCATTATCATTGGTGAAATACACTTGTTGTTGATCGGGTAAATGTACGGCGAGTCGTACTACAGTATGTGATTGCTCATGCATATTGTATGAAAATATTCTATAAGCTGCTTCACATGATCCAACGTATCTGGAGTTTAAATAAGTGGTCACATCATCATGATTCACTGATGTTTGGTCGAAAGTTACTTGGAGATTAGCGCAGTAATGACCTTTATAAATATATTTATGTAAGTATTTAATACTGTGGACACTTGCACAAATTTCAACATTAATATGAGCTTCAGAATACTTTAACAGAAAGGGATTATATGGGACAACGTATCTGTTATCAATATAAATACATTTTCCGTTAACTATTTTACTTATTGTTCGGCCATTATCTCTTCTCATATACACAGGATATCCATTGTAGTTTTCTTTTGTAACACTTGAAAACTGTTTAGGAAATTCTTTTTTACACTTTCCATTCTCCATGTAAACATTATTTAAATCTAGACTCCCGCAAGGTCCATGTATATTATGCTTTTTTACTAAATTATACAATGTACTATCATGATTTGGATCAGGAATTTTTACGGACACAACTATCAATATCCTGAACATCTTTAAACTTACAATTATCCTCAAGGCCTACTAACAAATTAACGTGAGGTAATCCTCTTTTTTGAAATTCTATTGTATAAATGTAAGTTTTGACATCACAATATTTTTTTTGTTTTTATTATTTTTAATAAGTGTTCAACTTTTGCATGGAATACACGAACAACAATATCGGGTCTGTTATTTGCTGTTTCGTATGAATGAATGCTTGTAGTAATCTCTGGTCACGAAGCATTAGAGGTAAATTGAATGAATAAATCTGGTTTACCGAATTTCCTTACTATTGCCATGACATCTTGGTAATTCTGTACCATATTTCGAGGACTTTCAATAAACGAAGAAGGCAATACGACCAATTTTCCCACTCTAACATTGGCTTCGTTTGCCGTTGCTCATAAAGCGTCTGCTAAGCCAAAATATGTGTCTACTCTTAATTTTGATTGCTGATTTCAAATATATTTCAATCTATCCTTCAATACGACAATAATAATCAACGATCAGTTGTTGAGTCAGTTTGCCTGCGCTCTGTACTGGATTAAAATTACCACACGGGGGAGTACTTTTTATTGCTTTATGTTTTTTTCTTTCTCGTTTTCCAGTTAGAGAATGTGTTTTACGCTTACTATTAGTGTTTGCAGTTATTTCTTGAGTGTTATTTCTTGATGAATAAATTTTGAATATTCATATTATTACCAAAAATTAAAACACTATAATTTCTTGCGTCACCATTGCCAGAAAAAAATAAATTACACATTGTAACACCAGAACCATAATCTACAAATTCATTAAGATAATTAAATCCATACACACGAAATATATGATTTGAATAAAGTCGACTTATGCATTCAAGTTCGACGTGTCCAGCATACTCGCCATCTAGGCTCATCCACTGTTCATAATCATTATAATTATAAATAGGTAGTCCATACGAAAGATCACCAATGACAAATTCTTTGTACACATCCCAATTATTTACCATTAAGTTAACCACTCTTAATCGAATATTTCGATGTTCTTCCTGCGTGCCGAATATTAAATGTGACACGGAACGAAATAAACAATTTCCATCACCTGGTATTGGAATTAATTGATATTCCATTTTAAATAATAATAATAAAATAAAATAATAATTAAATAATAATAATATTTTAGTTTGGGTTTTTCGACGATGACATTATGACGATAACACAACAGTGCACAATGCGTCAATGCCAAATAATACTTCGCTGCCGACGCGCAACGACGACGACACTACGACAGTACTGCAGCAGACGTAGGAGTAGTGGGAGTTCTAAAGATGTGTGTGTGTGTGTGTGTGCACGGCAAGCAACGCGCTTCGCTATGTTACAATACGGCAAACTTTATGCTTCTAATATATATTTAAATAATTATTTTTTTGGACTTTTCTCTTTTGATGGGTCATCTACACACCGAGTACTTTCGTTAAAAAAAAAAAATCGTGAAAATCGGCCCGGTAGAACTTCAGATAAAACTGTCACAAGAAATCGCCTCACGTTTTAAAGATTATTATTTTTTATTCTTCTTGAGTTTTACTAGTATCGAAATAAAGAAATACAATTAGCATCTAACAATATAAATTGCATGAGTATAATCTGCATTAGTCTAAACAGATATCATAATATAAAATTAATTTACATTTTCAGAAACTAGAATCCCAGTTTCTCTAGTTTAGATTCAGATATGTTCTTGTTTTATCCAAAATAGACATAACCAAACAGCAGCTATGATGGTAAATATTAAATTATAATAAAATACGATAGTTGTTTGTGACGACGATTAGAAATAATTATTTTGTTTTATTGTAAACCGAATTCCTCATCTCTCTATATCGGGATCCCCGATAAATAATTTCAGTGCATTATTATCTACAATAGTGAGCTACCTATAGTATTTATAATCAATGGTAATAATGTAAATAATGATGGATTATAAGGTTTTTTTCGGACCCACTACATTAAAAAAAATATAATCAGTTAATTAAAATTATTTTTCCAAGTGCACACGGGGCCGGCTAAGTTAGGGCCCGAGATGCAATTGCCCGGTATCCCTTGTCAGTTCGCCACTACCCACTACCCATAAATATTCAATACCACAGATATTTTTATTCCTGTACTTATTTAAATGTATTTTAAGTAATTATTAAATACCATAAAATTGTTAATTGTATAAAATATAGCACAATATAATATAATAACATTTGTATATTGAAATAACCTTATCTTTATTTAGCTTAAATTTGAGAATTTTTTTTATTTTGTCCCTCCCCCCTCCCCCCTGAAAAGTAACCTTTGGGCACTTATGAACGTAGGTACTTCCAGTTTACATTTTTTCCCATTAAATTAAAAAATAAATAAATATTAATATCGGACACTTAAACTATAAAAATTGTAACTACTCGTATATACATTTTTTTTTACAATTATATATTTACGTATAAACACGGGAAGGTTCTGCGATTCAACTTGGTCGAATTGCCAGTGTAACCCATTACTAGGTACCTACACTTAATTTAAAAAGACTATAACTCTTTACTAATTTTTCAATAGACTGGTAGATATTTAAAACAATTTTTTCGATTTCCAATTCCTTACTTTTTGCAGCCTTTTTTTTATCATATGTTTCTAGTTTTAATATTTAATTTTACTCGTTAATTTTTTTTATGTATTTAGCTGGACTTGATTTAATTATTTAAATTTATTTTCGTTCTAGCTTCAAAGAAATACTTATGATTTTTCAATTGATTTTACTATTACCAAAACAAATGAAATAAACGGTTACTATTATTAACATCATCATCCACATTTATCATATCTTGTTTAAACTTAAAATGATACGCTTTTACTGCATAATTCACTTTTAATTTGTTTATTTTTATTGTATGTAATTCGTATTTTTACACAACTTAAGTCCAAAGTACAGTTGTAACTAATACTTACCAATTAATTAAGTCAAAAATATGGATGTACTTGGTAATTTCTTCCGGACAAAGTCCAAAATACTAATGTACTTTATATTTATATTAAATTAAATTCCAAAGGACCAATGCATTTTATATTTACGTGGTGCTTTAATTACAAATGTACTAAGGACTGCTGAACACTGATACATACAGGCTTTGAAACTGTACAAATACAAATACACTAATTTAAAAAAAATTCGAAAGTACATAAGGTCATAAAAAAAGTAATTATTTTGTTCTAAAATACGTGAGTGTATTTTCTGTGCAAATAAACACGTAGTTTTTTTAATGTAGACGGAAAAATAATACTTCATAAAATACTAATATAATAAAAATATAACATAAAATCCGTTCTTTACACATGAGTTATTGAAATACAAATATTAAAATTCTATAATTATCTTTAATATCATCAATATAAACTAAATATCAAAAATTATTTAGTTGAAATTTTTATTTTTAACACTCACAATTATTTAAAAGCTTTTCGAATCAATTATATAGCCCAAATAATACAATTTTTTATAGTAAATTCAATGATGTATTTTTTTAATGATGTGTGAATAACTAATGTATTTTATATCAGCTCGTTGAATATATAAATACAAAATCTTTGGTAGTAAAATGATTTAAAAATTATTGCAGCATTTTACTGTCATCAAATAGTTTTGGGATGCAGTGTGTCCTTTAATTCTTTTCCAGCATCTTTAACGTAACTATGGTAGCCCTGAATTTGGGATGAAAATCAATAAGGATATGTTCAACACTATTAACTTTCCTGTTTGTATACAATACCCACTAATAAAGTTAAAAAAATTGTACTGAAATAAATTAGAATTCCTATCAAATAAAATGTCAAGAGCTACATCTTTAGACATTGACGGAATGAGTAAGTCTCAAAAATTATTTTTATAAATTAACGTTAATCTATGTGTTATTGTTTACATCTAAATAAAAAAATCACAAAATAAAAAAAGTGATTATAAAAGTCTAATTATTAGGTAATTATGTATGCACCATATTTTGCAATAAATTATAAAAATGTAAATAATTATTATGTTTCCTAAAGAAAACATAATATTATCTACATCAGTATGTTCAATGCTGTAATTATACTAATTTGGGCCTATGTGTAAATAAAATTAATGCCCCCCTATGTCTGAATTCTACAGTGAGACCATACCTTAAATTAATTGCTACCAAAATTTTTTAAGTTATATAGGTTGTAACAGAAACAGTGATAATATGTATAAAACAAAATCGATTAATTATTGTTTAATCTCTATGAATAGTTATTATAAAAATATGGTTTTATTTACTTTTAGATTCTGAACGGAGTGATGGAATCTATTGGTTTTACAATGATGTGTGTATTTTTTTTTTGTGTCTGACGACACCTTTTTTAGCAGTAAAAATGCTTCGATTTGCTTAAGTAGCAACTTTTCTGAAAGGAAAGTGAATGTAGATGGTACTTTGTCTAGTCTAAATCCAACTCTAACTTAAAAACGAAAAATCGCAACAACTTAAAATTTTCACCAAATTTTTATATTGGCGTTCTCTATACATGGTTAAGTTTTCAAAGTATTTTGACATATTTTGACTTATTTATAGACAATTAAAATTTTCGATTTTTGTAAAAAAATTTTTTTAAACATCGATCAAATTTAATTGGCAGACCGAAAACTCATGAAAATTTAATACAAGGTTTATAATAAGTAAAACTTATCGTAACTAAAAAATATCGGTGATGGGCTTACTCAAATTTTTTTTATAAGCCTTTAAAGCTCAAATTTGTATAAAATGTGTAAAAATCACGATAATTTGCAAGTTATTTTGTAGATAAAAATTCATAAAATTTTTTCTGTTCATACATAAGATTCAAAATTTTAACACTAGGTTATCTATAAGCTAGTCTTCAAAAATCTTTAAAAAAATGTATACGGGACTTAGAGGAAAAAATTTTATGACTGTTTGAAATTTAAATATTTACGAAATTGCATAAAATAGCGATTTATTGTCAACCGATTTTTAATATTTGTTATAATTCAAAAAGTATAAGTCGCAGATTTTTGAAATTTCTACCAGCTGTTAAGATTGGTATTTCCTTTATGTCATATTTTTTTCAAAATATTATATTGATTTTTAAGCCACTTATAGGCATTTAAAATATTCGATTTTTTTACATTTTATTTTTATAATCGGTGATAAAAAAAATTTGGCTCGTACAAAATTTAATAGAAAATTCCACAGAAGTAGTTCTTAATGTCATTCAAAAATTATTAAAATCCATAGGCACAATTTTTTTTATAAGCGTTTGAACAGCGAATATTGACATAAAATTACATGTAAAATATAATATAATGTATAATATTCTAGTCTGACAAATGATATCGGGTTTTTTAAAATTCTCTAACTCAAAAACGAAAAACCGCAACAACTTGAAATTTTCACCAAATCTTTATATTGACATTCTCTATACATGGTTAAGTTTTCAAAGTATTTTGACATATTTTGACTTATTTATAGACAATTTAAATTTTCGATTTTTCTAATTTTTTCGTTTCAAAATAAAATATACTTTTTACAATATTTATAAATAACATTGTATTATATTCTAGACAAACATATCATCTCCGTTCAGAATCGTTTTTCGTATACAATGATACCTATCATTGAATTCAAATTTAACAAATCCATTATAATGATCTATCCTATGAAGAGTCGCACTTCACCCCCAAGTGTACAGCAGAACGAGGCCCATCCGGTTCTTTTTTTATTTATTTTTAAATTTTTTCATTGGACCTGGGGCTCTGGGCCTAGTGGTGTCTTTACGGGGGGGATGGGGTAGGTTAGAAGCACTGGTCCTCCCATTAGAGCAAAAATATGTTCTTGTATTATGGTTAAATAATAAATATGGTATATAATTAGTACAGTAGCAGACAATTTATATACTAAAAATGTATTATTACATTTTCAGTATACTACATTTGGTTACAAAATATTTACCTAATACTCTTTTTAATTCAATGAATCTAAATTTTTAACAATTGAAGTATAAATTATAATTTTATTTAAATAATAAATTAATTCTTCTGATTTTTTGGTTAAGTCTTCAATTCAAAATTTGTATTTTTACAATTGAACAATTATAAAAATAACAAGAACTGTTATTCATCTATACATAAACAGTGGCGTCGAATACGTACTTAAGGTAATAAATTTCGATGTACTCAAATTTAATGAAGAACTAATGATTTTATAAAATTATAAAAATACTATTACTGTATAGTTTATAGTGTATACCAATGACCATGGTCATAAACAGGGCTCGGGACTTATAACATTTGCTTATTTTTATTGTTTGAAATAAAATGTAGCAGAGAGTTATGGATGTATATGTCATGTTATAACACGTTCAATTATCAAATTTGAAAGTGCTTTTTTTTTGCTTTTTTCGACGATTTTAAAAAAAAATGCTTATTTCCTATTTTTCTAATTATTTTTACTTTTTTTGCAAATCTCTGCTTAATTATAAACGATGACATAGGCCACTGACCTCTCCCACATTTTTTTTTACTATTTATAAATATCGTTTACATTTTATTTTTTACGGAATGCCTCGGAAAATTCATACACAATAAGGCAAAATATCATAAAAGTCAAAGTTAAACATTATTATAGTATAAAGTTTTATTTATTTATTTTTTTTGATTTTTTATTTAAGAAATTATAATATGAACTACACTTTTTTTTTAAAATTTTTTTTGTTATCTTTAATTTTATATTCAACACATTTTCAAAATATGTCTAGTACTTTATTGTGTTCATATAAAAAGAAAATTTAGAAATTTTTGCTTATTTTTCCTATTTTAGATTTTTTTTTTTTTAAATAAAATATTTTTGTTTAAATTTAAGTATTTTAAATGTTTATTTGAGTGCTTATAATGATTTTTTAAAGTGCTTATTTTAATGATTTTAAGTGCTATAAGTCCCGAGCTCTGGTCATAAATATTGGTGTATCTGTTTGGTTATAATAAGAGCCAAAATACTGAAAATATTATTACACAAAATAATGGTAAAAAAAATATATGGGTTTACAAACAATTATGTAAAAAATAAAAAAAAAAATGTCATCAACACTTTCATAAATTAACTGAGGAACTGAGAACTGACTTTAATGTTCAAATATTTGCCATATTAAACCATATTAATCTAGTGCATTTATACAATATAAAACATAAGTCGCAATAAATACTTTTTACATGAAATATAAATGATATTTATTATTTTTTTAATATAATATCTATACTGTGGATATTGAGTATTTTTTTATTATTATTACAAGAAAATAAATCTAAATTAGTTAACCAAGTACTTTATTATGATGTTGGCAGGTGCTGAAGAGAAAATAGAACAAATTAAAATTATGCGGGAATTAATTCGTCTCAAAGAGAAGGCTGGAAATGGTTGTATATCTGCTTTCAAAAAAAACGGAAAGAAAAAAACCTTAATCAGTGACACTGTGATGACCGTTGTACTTGTTACTAGCTTTGTCTTGATCGTAGCAATGGCAATATACTCATTTCACACTTTATACCTTGCCATACAGAAAAGATTCCCTTCTACGCATACAGAATTGTAATAAGTAATGCATACTGAATCATTATTTATATTATTTTTATTTTATACATTAGATTTGTTTAATAATACTACATAAGTTTAGGATATAAATGTGCATTCTTTAGATATATAAGTAACATTTATTCATAATTATCTCCATATGACGTGATTATAGTGCTATAAATATTTATTTTTTGTAGTTCATTGAATATAATTTGTATAACAAGTATCTTGATATTACATATGAATACATACTTTTGTGGTACTTCTTTACATCAAAAATTACATTAGTTTTGAACAATTCAATTACATTTTCACTTATTTATTTCCAGATTCTATAAGTTTTTTCAGAATGGTCATATTTTCTGAAGCCACAGCCTGTCGATAAGTAGTTATGATTTCGGTTTTGTTATTGTTCACTAAGATAAAATATTATTATAATTATTTCCAAACAAAATTGTAGTTAATGGAAACAGTAAAATACTAAATTACAAATGGTTCGTGATTTATTATTTTTAACTGATATATTTAATTTTAGAACATAAATAAACAAAATTTGTTGGTTTAAGGTACAGTCTGTGAGATAATTATCTCACAGACTGTACCTTACTTAAGTAACCATTAAATTTCTCGCTTTATTCATAATTTTAATAAACAGAGGTATATTGTATACTATATTTAACTTAAATACTTCAAACTTTTTTCTAAAAAAATTAGATAAACCACAAACCTCACAATTGGTGAATAAGTTTTATTTATAAATTATAAGTGCTGAATTGTAATAATTTTAGGTTTAGATTCACATCATTATGACTTATCTATAATATCAACTTACCTCTTATTCGGGATGCATTTTGTATAATAGTATTGATTTTCTTTAAAGTTGTTAATAATTGCTCATGGTTTTCACATGTGACTTGATGGTTTTGAATCATTTGTTTATCAATAAGATAAATCTCATTCAAGCATTTTTCCATATTAAATCTGAATAAAAAAATTTGTTCTAAGGTTTTGTAGAAAAAATAAATCAATCTTTTTTTTACAGATCATTTAAAATTCGATAATCTTCTGCTTGTATAATAAGATTTTTTAACAAAGTTGAACTATCGGCTATTGACGCATTTAATTTAACCGAGTTTTGCTGAAGAGTCTTCACGCTTTGTATATTTATCCATAAATCATCGAGAACTTTAGGAAATTCCGCTGAAGACTATTTAGGAATATTTAGTAATTAACATTAATGTTAAATAATTTAAAAACATTAATAACCTTATCCATAACTTACATCAATCTGATCAAGGTTAAGATATGATGCTAGTGACTGTACAATATCGGCTGTAAGGCTTATATTCTCAGAGAATATACTCATCATTTCTTTTTCAAATGTGATACAGGTAAGTGAAGAATCTCTCAAAGATTTGATTGCTATCTTCCAGAAGTTTTGACCATCACTTTTTACAGGAGTTGTTTGTGGCACAATAAAATTTTGACTTAACCATAAATCCAACTTAAAAATTAATATTATAATAAAAAATAATTTAATTAATGAAATAATAATATATCTTACTCTTTGCACTCTTTCAACTAAACGAAATTTAACATAACTTTGCAAGATATCTTCAATCTCTGGGTAATTAACTAACAAATACATTGAAAATTTTGGTAGTTGTCGAGTAAGTTCAAATACATGAAATTGATCAATATCCACATTTGATCCTACAAAAGCCTGGTTCAAAATATATTTCATCCATTTAGATATTCATATTGATAAATTATTTAAATTGTTTCATTAGTTTAATAATATAACTTAATAATAATAATATATCGCCAATGAGGATCCTTTCTTTTTAATCTAACTACCCTTATTGTCTACTACCTTAAAATCTTTCCTTTTTTTATTAATCTATTTTTAAGCATTACTATTGTTATTATTCTTATTGATATGTATTTTCTCTTCTTTACTTGAATTCAAATATATTATATATTATTTTCAAAGGGCACCGCCCGTTAATTATTATTAATAAATAAATAAATAAATATTGCATATTATAGAATGGATTTACATAATTAATTCATAGATTTATATAAATATAAAACTCTTAATTCAAATATATTCATAAATAGGACTAATGAAAAAAAACTGTAATGTATGGGTTTCCTCTTCATTATATTTTTAAAGTGATATTTAGTACGCGTCTGGACTCCGTAGCGTCCACACGTTAATTACGCGAAACGTTTTAATAAGCTCCCGATAGCAGTATCGCACGAGATTACGCCGAACCGCTGGTAACGTATAACTATTATACAACCATTATCTTAAACATAAAGCGCACAAAAACCAACTCGAATAGCTAAAATCACCGCCCACGGGCGATAAGCCCGCTAAAAATATCAAACGAACATCAAAATGAACTCTAAAGCCAATACATCTAATTCAAATAAAACTCAACAATCAAACACCTCAATAAAAGCAAAAGTTCCTCCACTCATAATAAAAAAAAATAAAAAAATAAAATAGAATAAAAAATAGAATCCTCTCAAATCAAGATGAAATAGATTCATCATCGCCTCCAAACTCCGACAACAAATTTAGATCACCACGTAAAACGTTTAACGAACACGAATCGACAATCAAAAATAAATTTTTCTCAACACCAAACCATTACTCACTATTAGAAAACATGGATACTAATCAGGAAGAAACACCTACAAACAGTAAAACCATACCATCCGATAACCAAAATGAAAATTTAAATAATCACGATACACAACCACTAACCATCGATAATACTCTAAAAATACCTCCACTATTCGTAATAAATATATCGCAATTCACACAGTTCCGCCAAGAGATAACAGAAAAAATACCAAATAATAATTTCATAATTACAGTAAAATTAAATAAAATAAATAAATAAAATAAATGTCCAAACAATTGATGACTTTCGTTCACTCAACAAATTTCTTGATAAAAAAAAAATATGAATATAACACCTATAGGTCAAAAGATGAAAAAGATATCTTTGCAGTCATTAGAAATCTGCCCATGTCAATCACAGAGCTTGAAGTTATGGAAGAACTAAAAAATCTAAAATACCCAGTACAGTCTGTAACAAGACTTACAAACAAAGATAAGGCACCCACTCCTCTAATGGCAATACAGCTATCAAATCATCCCATATCACAAGACATTTTTAAACTAATCAAATTATTAAACTGCATAATAATTACCGAACCGCGACGTAAATCTAAGGATCCCCCAATGCACAAATTGTCAGAGATATGGCCATATTCACAAATCCTGTAAACTTCAAACCCGCTGCGTTAAATGTAATAGCTCACATCACTATTCTGAATGTACCAAAATATCAGAAACACCGCCAAATTGTGTAAACTGTAACGGAACATACCCGGCTAATTACAAAGGATGCACTTACTTCAAAAATATAAAAAATAAAAAATTAGTAACACACAAAAAATCACATCATCCGAAAAAAAACTCCTCCATTTTAACATCAAATCTCACATATGCAGAAATAACTAAAGAAAAATCAAATCCTAATCAAACCACACGAAACAACGCAGATAGTGTGTTCACAGCATTCCTAAACGAAAATCTACAAAAAACCATCACACCATCATGGAAGATATTTTCCATAATATACAATCATAAGTTCTATTTTCAATTTTATAACAAACAATCTATCTATACTCATTATTAATGAACACAATTAACTTAAAAGAAATCAAACTCGTCAACTGGAATGTCAACGGCATAAAATCTAAAAAATCTACCGTAATCGAATTTCTATCACGCCATAAAATAGACATAGCCTGTATCACAAAAACCCACCTTAAAAATACCGATACATTTAAGATTAATGGATTTAATATATACAGAACCGACAAAGACTCCACCTACTCCTCTGGTGGAGTCGCAATACTAATAAAAAAAAATATCAAACATCACCAATCAACTATCCCTGATATGATTAATCTAGAAGCCACCGCCATAACAGTATCAACAAATAGACAAGATATAAAAATAATCTCAGCATACAACCCACCTAACAAAAAAATTCAGAATGAAGATATATCTGGGCTATTTAAAGACAAACCAACCATTCTCTTAGGGGACCTCAACGCAAAACATCAAACCTGGGGCTGTTTGAAAACAAATCAAAATGGTAACAAACTTCTAAAAATCACATCTGATTCCAAAACTTTCAATCCCAACCTTTCAACAACCTGGAAGACAACCAGATATACTTGATATTGCTCTAATCTATAACCTCCCAATTAACCTGCACCACCAAATCCTAAACGAACAAGATTCAAATCACGTCCCTATTATCTCTACCAAATAAAAATCAATCATCCGATTCCAAAACTAATCAACGCCTCCATAATATGGGAAACTTTCAGAGAAAATCTAAATAAAACCCTTATCAACCAAAAACAATACCAAAACATAGATGATATCAATAGGAGCATTGAGCACATAACAGAAACCATAAAAATAGCAGTGACACAAGTGTTGATAAAAAAAAACAAAAAACACACTAACATAACACAATCCACTGACCCCCTCCCAATCGCTGTACAAAATTTAATCAAAGAAAAATACAAGGTAAGAAAAATATGGCAGAGAACCAGAAATATAGGAGCAAAAAGACTCAACCAGCTAACTAGAAGGGTAAAATGGGAATTAGATAACATAAGACTTAACATAACTTTTACAGTGCCTACCTGGGAAAAATTAATCCAAATGACTCAAGTCTTAGGTTAGCTACAAAAAGAATACTTAAGCAACGCAATTTAATACCCCCATTAAAAAACGAAATAGCCAAATATGACACAAATGCAGAAAAATCCGAAGCCTTTCCAGACTACTTCGAATCATGCTTCACCACGGAAGATGACACTCATCATCAAAACGAACACTCAGAAATAATATCGAACGAAACTAATCATGAGCACAACACCACTATCACTCCAACATCCCCCAAGGAAATACTTTCAATTATATCAAAATTAGCAAGTAAGAAAAGTCCCGGCTACGACCTAATAACTAACAAAATATTAAAAAACCTAACATCAAAAGCATTAACGTATCTAGCCTCTCTATTCAACTCAGCTATGCGCTTAGCTACTTTTCCTTCTACATGGAAACATGCTATAATAGCCCCCATTCATAAACCTGGAAAACAGACCAACTCTCCCACAAGTTACAGGCCAATTAGTCTATTACCGACCTTATCTAAACTATACGAAAGAATTCTACTGAATAGGATAAAACCACATTTACACATAATCCCAAAAATCCAAGTAGGATTCAAAACACAACACTCCACATGCCACCAGATCCAACGCATATCTGAAATAATCGTAAAAGGCTTTGAAAACAAACAGTACACCACAGCAGTTTTTCTTGATCTAACACAGGCTTTTGATAAGGTCTGGCACCATGGGCTTGAAATAAAACTGAAAGCACTCAATCTCCCTACTTACCTGTTAAAAACCATCACATCTTTCATAACTAATAGAACATTCCAAGTGAGAATAGACACCGACTTATCTCCACATCACAGCATCAAATCTGGAGTCCCACAGGGATCAGTATTAGCACCGACGCTCTTTAATGTTTACTGTCATGACATCCCTAATCCCCCTAATTCTCAACTGGCAATGTTTGCGGACGATACGACAATCCTCACGCAAGATAGCGCATTAGACTTATCAATTGAAAAACTACAATCTTCATTAAACGAAATCACCTCTTGGTTCAAAAAATGGAAGTTGAACCTAAATCTGACTAAAAGCGTAGCTAAAATATTCACCCTAAAAAGATACAACGATCCAAGAAATATTGATATAAATAATCAGATTATTCAATGGAATAGAAAAGATGATTCAGTCAAATATCTTGATGATTTTCTCGATGAAAAACTAACATGGAATATCCACATAAACAAAAGACTCACGCATGGATATGCCAGGATGAGAATCTTGTACCCTTTAATCAACCATAAATCAACCCTTCAAATGAAATCTTCTCTCCTTCTTTACACCTCAATAATCAGACCACTGATATCCTATGCCTATCCTGTATGGGCCACTGCCTCTACCACTAAAATAAATAAAATCCAAATTTTATAAAATAAATTCCTAAGGATATGCCTTAAAGCACCATGGTTCTAGAGAAATAGTCAGATCCATGATGACACGGGAATACCCCTGATAAACATATGGATCAAAACCCAGTTTAAAAACTTCCACGCCAAACTAAAATACGTGGACAGTGCTCGTCATTACAACTTAGGAAGAAAAACTCTAAACAGACGTCTACGGCCTCGACTACCTCATGACATTCTCCTAACGGACAGCGAAAACTCACCATCAGAAAATGAAGACAACTATTAATAACTATTAATATAATATAATATAATTTAATATAATTTTCGTATATTGATGTAATAACATGTCATATGTTGACACATTCTAATTTAATAAATGAAAAAAAAAAAGTGATATTTCTTCAAGTATCTATAAATCTACATTTTTGCCAAGTATGTAAAATTATCAATTTGTGTAGTAGATTATTTCATCGTTAAATACGAAAATATAAAAAATTATTATAAACCAATTAAAACAATACAAGAATTTTTTGTACAAACTTACTCGAATGTGAATGTCTAATACTATATCTTTTGGGGGTAACAATGAAATTTTCAATTCAGACGAAATATTATCTCTTTTAGGATGTATAACATGAGTTTCATCTTCGAAAATGCCTTCAGCGAATACTGTTACTGCTTTTAAAATCATTGAATTGTTAGTTGACAATTTTAACAATACACATGGATCCTGAAGATGAAACATTATCGAATTATTGTAACAATTTTATAAACATAACTATTAATATACCAGGCTTAATACTTACTTTGATTTCTTCTGAAACTGATACTTCAGTAATAAGCCGCGTATCTCCCTAAAGATGAATAAGTTATTAGAAAAAAATATTAAAACAATACTTTTACAGGACACAACTAGTCATAAATAAACACTAATTAACAAAAACTCAATCCTACTGGAATACCATGTCCTTCGTGAGAAGCTTTTGTATAATTATTTAACTCAGCCATCAGTATTTGTCTTTTTTGCAAAAGATCATGAATAACATTAGTTTGAATACCAGATTCTACTTTTAAACTTGTATTATCATATCCTCTTACTAAAAAAAAAATTGTTAATATCTGTATTATATGACATAATCATGTTTAATTTATTACATATATCTTATTTTTATTTGAAAATTAAAATTATTCTACTAGATACCTTCACCGGTAGTTGAAATTACAATCATTTGACACTTTCCTACTCTTCTATAATCTCCGACAACTATACCAGCTATGCTTGTTGATAATACATCTCTAAAAATTACTTCTCCGGTCAAATAGTTTCGTGCATCTACTTTTCCATTTGACCATCCAGTTATCAATTCTTCTTTACCGTCTCCATCCAAATCATATTTTTCGAGGAAATTCACTGAACTTTTAGACTAAAATTATTTATGTAAAATTGATATGCTATTCCAAAAGAATAATTTCAACAGTATATATTATTGATTATGTAAGATTTTTCTAAAAAAAATATTATAGTCCATAATTTTTGGATTCATTTAGTTTAAAGTATGCATTACTTATATTAAAATTAACGGCTATGATATTATTAAAAAAAAATGTTAAAAACAATGAGTCATAAACAGTGCATATAACATGTTAATATTACCTTGACTCTCCATACTCGTCGAAATTTGTCATACACACCAACAGTGCCATTATCTAATGCGTATGCAAATCTTCCCGATAAAAAATTAATTAACGAACAAATTGATGAGGTTTCAGATATTTCATTTACAATTATATCGTCTTTAAATTCCCTAATTTCATAATCGTCAGAACCAACAAGTATCTGAAATATGATAAATCAAACTTTAAAAATTATTTATTATATTTATTATATAAGCGTACCGCAAACTGTGTGATTAGAATAATGTATTAACCAAACTACTTCAATTGAAATTTTTTTAAAGATATTATATAGTTATTTATTTTATTAAATTCTTGTACCATTAGTTACCTTGAATTTCCAACTAAGTATAAAATCCATTTAACTAAATCACGTTGAACCTTGTTTAGATGCTAGATAATTTACTGTTTACATTAATTTTAACTTTCCTCGTAGATTCTCGATATTCACAATCCTAAGGCTCGGGCCACACGATGCGTTTTTTCCGCAGAGCTAGAGTGCGGCAATTCCGCATGCGGCAAGATTAAAAA
The DNA here is from genome assembly GCA_034509805.1 of Sipha maydis. Lineage (NCBI taxonomy): Eukaryota > Metazoa > Arthropoda > Insecta > Hemiptera > Aphididae > Sipha > Sipha maydis. Next base: position 38,845 of record JASXSY010000842.1, on the reverse strand, counting down.
TGAAAACACATTGATATAAATACAACCGTCCACACGGTGCGGTACCGCCGGAAATTCTCGCGGCCTGCCGCAACATGCAGCGGCAATTCCGCAGCGCTATAACCGCTCACAATTGAAAATAACATTATTTCAAATAAGTCCGACCACACGATCCGGTATTCCGCGTGCGGTACTGATTATTTTATATTATAAAATTATAATTTAGTAAGCCTTTGCTCAACGCATATAGGATTCCTCATGTTGGTATGCTTTTTTGTTAAATGAGGACGCATAGTTTCTAACAACTCATCGAACGAAGGAACTGACATACGATAGTATTCAAAAAATTTTTTAGGATATTTTCGAATTGAAATATAAAATTCAGTGAACATATCCTCTTCGACTCTTCTTTGGTTGAATGGATGTACCCAATATTTTCTTGAACTCGATGAAATAGTTTCATCGAGTTCTCCGGCTGCTTCCGCGGCATAAATAATATTTAAAATAAAATCACTCATGGTAGACTGAACAGTAGACTGAACAGACGTACAGTGTACGTGTATTGGTCTCAAGCAGAACTTAACTGTGATATGTCAGACCGAATGGTGTAAAATAAAAGTATTTTAATAATTTTGTTATAACTATTTCGATAGAAATATTTTCTTATAAATAAATACATTTATCTGTCTTTGCGGTAATTCCGCATCGTGTGGTCGAACACGCTGTTGCGGAATTTCCGCATTCATGTTTTCCGTATGCGGAAAAAACGCATCGTGTGGCCCGAGCCTAAGTACCCTCTTTTAAGCAATAACTCTTAAGCTATTACTTTTTCTTTGCTAATCACATTAACCTTATCTAGACACCTGCATACTTTAATCTAATTTTAGCTTTAACACTGGCATTCTTTCTCCTCCTTTTACGTTTATCAATATTATTATTAAAATGTATAGTTATTAATTTACCTCATTAGATCCATCTAAATCTACATCCATGACAATTATAGATCTGACGTTGTCACCTGTTACCGTCCATAGGATCTCATTACCTTTGTAATCAAAAGCTTGTATTGAACAATTACCACCAATAATAATTGCCGGATCCTTTTTGGAACTTAATTTACCAATAGCAATTGCTGTAACGCCATCAGGTATCTAATAATATACAATATGAAACTTACAAAAAATTAAAATTAGTTAACGTTAAAATTGAATGTAGATATTAAATACAATTCCAAATAATAAAATAATAAACAATTTAATTAAAATGAAAAATTATTAAAAAGTTAATATTCGTAAATTAGTACATAAATAAATAAATAGGTGCGTATTATTAATAATAAATATACTTTAAAATGGATTACATCAAAATTATTGTATTTAATTTAATTTATGTCATATCATATCAAAGATTAAGAATAATTAATTTTTTATTATTTATGAATACGCTTTGAATTTTAAAAGCCAGTTTTAATAAAATTAAAATATTAACAAAATATTGATATTTTTATAACTATATTGGGCCCGGATTTTTATGCGAATCGTAGTGTACCGATTGTTAAATACTAGTGTTGCGCAAAGATATAATATTATGTATCGATATCGTTCCGATTTTCCCGATATTGTATCGTAATATCGTATCGAATTATATTTTTAAAAATTGATTAATTAAATTTAGTACTTGATACTTATTATTAGTATACTAAAATCGTAAACTTTTATTGTACGTACTTCCTTTTTATTTATTATTTATTATAATTATTCATCAAACATTGGTTACTAACTAATAAGAAATTACATTCAGATAATTAAATTAATTTGTTAGTAAATCTTGTTAAGTCTTAACTTATGACTATTAAAATAAAATAAATACTTAAAATTTAAAATAAACAAAACTACTTTTTTTTTATTCTTAATCTTCAAACCTAATTGCTGCATTCTGGAAGATATATTTTATATAATTTTCAATTAAAATTTAAAATATATGTATTTTTCAAAATTAAAAAGTAATTTCTTACCAAAGTATTGTCTGATGTTTTAATGAATTTACATTAAGAATTCAAAAATATTTAAAATGTAATAAATACAATACAAAATATACCGTTGACGAATATTTTCAGAAGAGGTCTTTTTCTGTGACTAGGTACGTTGAAGAATGTTGAATATAATTATAACTTGTTATTATTAAGAAATAATTGTTATATTTTAACACAAAATAAATATTATTTATTATAACAATTAAAAAAACACTTGTACATTTAAAAAACAAGCTTATAAATTCGACCTGAGAGTAAGAAGTTACGAAATAGCTGATTTGTAGTCAGGGCTGTTCAGAGGGGGGGGACCGTTTTGCCCCAGACTCCATTAATGGAATATTTTTAGTAGGCCCCCAAAAGTCTTGATGTATAATAATTAATAATAAAGAACTCTCACGACCAACCGTTATTGAGACAAAAATTATCTTCATTGTGTCATTCATAAATTCAGTACATGAATTTAAATGAGCTTGATTGATTAAAGCTTAGAAAATACATTTGCAAGAATTTTGTTTTTTTTAGGGAGTGTTTTGTTTATCTGTATATCTTAAGATAATATATCATATCTTAATAATTATTATTATGGTCGAAGAGCCCTCAAATTAATTTGCCTCTGTCCCCGAAAAACCTTGGATTGTAGTAATTCGTCCATATAGTTTTCATGCTTGTTGCGTTGAACTTATTCTAACTTGTCATTAAATCCGTACCGTTCTTTACACTAACGAAGTAGCGTGGTTCGAATGACAAACATAATAAAATATGACAATTATTATTTATTATTAGAATTACCTATTAAATGCAATGTTTTTATAATATTTTATAACATTTCCCTTCATCATATAACTAAAAAAAATGGCTATCGAAAAGAGTTATATAAAACAGTAGATGTAAAAAATATAAAGAAGAAGTGAAAATACAATCTAAATAAATTTAGTGAACCGAATTACTACAAAATGCATATTTTTCTAAAATTCACTTAGAATAATTTTGATCACAAAGATCACAAATGCTTACGTCTTATACTGTATAGACTCATATGGATAATTTTTTTTTTTTTCCATATTTTGCATATTTTAGTAAAAATTACAATGAAATGAATTTGTCGATTTAACTGTACAAAAATGCATATACTATAAATATTAAATAAAAGAATATTTTAATTATGTTTATTTAAAAAAAGTAAATATAAATACAGAATTTACAGAATTTACATAACTTAAACGCAAGTATAACTTAAAAATCTTAGGTATTCTCAAATTAAAACAATTTGTAGAATATTAAGTGGAGAAATAAGTGACGAAAATTAAGGTATTTTAAAATGTTAACTGAAGACATCTTGTTTTAAATATTCACTAGAAGTGTCTTATGAGGTAGAAATAAGTTTTTAAAGTATAAATATATACTATGTTACAACCGTAAAAGCTTCCATTTTAAAAATCTGAAATTATATTTTGCAACTTTGTGTTGGTATTTTTGTTCTAAAACTAATATTATTTTTTTTTTAATTCTAAATTAATATAATTTATAAATAGGTAAGTACTTATTTTATAATTTTTAAACAATAATAAATATAATAGCTTATACAATATAATAAAGCTATTTGTAATGATTTTTTCAGCACAAAATAAATAATTTTTTTTGCTATTTTTTTGTATATTTTTTAATTTTCGTGTACATAAACATATATATTATTCAAAAATATTTTTTACATACAAATCTGGACTTCAATTATAACCAACAGATCATTTTATATGTGACGTGAATAATCAAATCTGTCGTAACGTGATTGAAGTATTAAATCAATATCTTAAATACTTTAAGTTCAACTGTTTAAACTTTTATTTGTCTTGAGCTAACAAGTCGTGAACGGTTAATTGAAATGATTACCAAATTATATATTAGTAGCGTAAATTTGTTCGAAAAGTTTCACTTATGTGATTATACCTAGACATATTATTAATAGTTGCTTATACCGAATAACAATATTTTATTCAATTTTGTTTAATAATAAATTATAATAAATATATATAAATAAGTCGGTAATAAAAATTTAAAATTATTTTTATCAATTCATAAAAAGTACTGAAAGTACTTTTTATTTTAAGTGTCCTAAAGCTGTATTATTAAAGCGTGAACACACTCGAGTACTTCTCAAATCGTGTCGCCCAGATATATAACATGAATAGTAATAGAAATAAAAATTGGTAATAATAGTAATAATAATACGTTAACGACTATACAAACGATGTATACAATACTATTGATAATACAATAATTACATACAATACATAATAAGTGATTATAAGTAAATAATATTTGTCCCATTTGTGAATAATTGTAAAAATAATTGCCGTTGATTCGATAATATTAGAGCCGTATAAATAGCATAAAAATATATTAGGAATGCAGTTGTACATTAGGACAGTTGTATTGAGGCGTCCTGAGCCGTTCTTCAAGGTCTAATAATATAGCCGATCAAGTTGGCACGACGATTTTACCGGTGAACCACGATGTGAGGTGGGCATGGCGTTATCTTTTACAGTTTTACCCGCACTTCCGTAGTCAGTGTACATTAAGTATAAAACGTGTTGTGACAACACCTTTTTCCTCTAATATGACATTACTTATGTACTCTCTGCGCAACACGTGTTCCGTCATCGGTCTGTAAATTTCGAGTTTCAATAAATTTTGTATTGTTTCAAGTTTAAATTTCAAACATGGCGATTGATGAACGTTCATTAATTGTTAATTTGCATGATGTAAAAGCATTAAAGTTTGGCTCATTTAAATTGAAATCCGGCGAATTATCAAAATATTACCTAGACTTAAGAGTGATCGTGTCGTACCCGTACTTGCTTGTCAGTATTAACGATATGTTTTTCTTAATTCTTTTAGATTTTGATTTTTGATTTTTATTTTAGAAAGAAATTTGTTCCCTAGTTACCGCAGCCATTCTTAAAGATTCCTCAGATTCCTCTAAAAATCAAGTACGATTATGTGGTGTACCTTATACTGCTTTGCCTATAGCTACTGGCGTATCTTTAGATACCAATTTACCTATGTTAATTCGAAGAAAAGAACAAAAAAAATATGGCACAAAAAAATTAATTGATGGTGAATATTGTTGCGGTGATAATGTAATTGTTATTGAAGATGTCATCACAAGTGGAGACAGTATCTTAGAAACAGTTGTAGTAAGTATTAGTTTTTATAATATTATTTTTAAATTTATAGATAATGTTAATTATCAAATTAATACATAATTTAAGACATTTTACTTTAATTTTCAACTTTTTTTTTTAGGATCTAGAGACTAGCAGTTTAAATGTAGAAAATGTAATTGTTCTAGTTGATAGACAACAAGGAGGAGTACAGCGTTTAACTAAACGAGGACTTAAGATCAAAAGTCTTTTCAACATTACTCAAGTAAATAATTTACTATTATACTTATTTAGGCTTTTTTATATTTTAATTATTTCTAATATAATGAAATTTTTTTTCATAAATAAAAAATTTAAAAAATCTTATTCTGATCCTAAATTTAATAAAATATAAATTTTTGCTTAATTAAATAACATTATTTTGTATCAAATAATTGCTTCTACGTTAATGGATTAAAAACAAATTCTTGGTTTCTAGAGTTTTATGTTAAAGAAATTTTCTCATTTCTTTTATTTTGTATTTAAGTTACAAAGGTTAATATTTTTTAGAGATAAATAGCTATAACAAAACTTTTTATTAATAGTATTTAATTATTTTAAAATATTAATGTGTTATTTTTAAGATAAATAATAAATTATACGGAATGTTTTATTTCTATTCTCTCCAAAAATTCTACAGTAGTTTACTCGATAATCCTATAATAGTTTTTTTTATTAACTATCTTAATGTTTATTATATACAATTATTTACATTTCATCAGCAAAAAAAAAAAAATGATAAGCTAGTATTGTTAGTATATCTAATATATATATATATAATTAAATGTTGGGTCAACAATTTTATTTCTGGAACTCTAACTTTTGTAGCATGTGCCTTAGAAAATTTTTCTCAGCTGAGTACCACGGAAGCACAATTATTAAGAAATAAGTGTGATTGAAATGTGAGTAAGAAAAAAGTATAGAATAAAAGCATATTTTAAATGAACTAAGTGAGGGGTAGTAATTTTACAGTTTCAAAATATTTGTTTACATATAAGAGAATAAGATTCATTTAATCCATCTTGAATGTTGATTGTTTTATTATTTTGCATGACTGACTGCTTAATAATTGACACAAGTTAATATTTTAATTTGTTTTGACATTAAAAATCAGTTTAAAAAATTTCCTTTTATAATAAATTTTTAATTGATAATGAATGAGAAGTATTTAACGTTGCATTGTAACATATTTTTCGAGTATTTCCCTTTTTTTTCATCATATCTAATTTAGTTTATATTTGAATATACATTTCTGATTTAAACCTTGACTATTCTACATTATTTAAGCTGATGTATATGAAAATCTATTATGGTGAATTATAATTATTTTTACTAATTGAAATTATTTTATTGAACTAATAGTTTATGCATTGTCATTAGTTGAACAGTTATAAAAATATTGTTCGTTCTACATAAATTCCTTGTAGAATTGTGCATAATGTACGGAAATTATGTACTACAAGTTAAAACATTCTTTTACAGTTTGATTTTGGATTACTGCTCTCAGAATATTGAAATATTTTGTTAATCTAATCAATTTAAAAGTAATAACAAATAAGTAGTAAATAATGAGGAATAATTTTGTAAAACTAACATGTTGCAAATGTTCAATAATTATAATTTATATTCTTTATTTGAAATAACAAACATTATATTTTGGTTATTAAACAATTGTTTAGATTATAACAATACTAAAAGAAGAAGCAAAAATAAGCAAGGAAGAATATCAAGATGTTATTGATTATATTGAAAATAATCAAGTTGAACAAATGACAGTTTGTAATGGTAATACTTTTTAGAGTAAAATAAAAAATGCATAAAAATTAGACCTTTAATCACATTTTAAAAACTACAATCTAATGAATTAGTTTTAATGATATTTTTGTTATTATTATAGCAAGTCCATTAAGAACGAAAATGAAATTTAATGAAAGATCAGAGTTATCGGAAACTTCCAAAATAACTCGGAAAATCTTTAAATTAACTTTAGAAAAGAAAAGCAACTTATGTGTTGCTATTGATGTTGATACGGTTGACAAACTCTTAGATATTACTGAAAAAGTTGGACCATACATTTGCATTTTAAAAACTCATATTGATGCTATTAGTGGTGTAACAGAAGCTACTATAAATAGTTTAAAACTAATGGCAAAACAATACAACTTCCTTATAATGGAGGATAGGTAATTAAAGTGTAAAGTAGAAGCATAAAATAATACTATTATTAGTTAAATATTATATTGAAGTTTATCAGTTAAATTAATTAATCTTTTATAATTATAGAAAAATGGCAGATATTGGTAACACAGTAAAACTACAATATAACAAAATAGTGAAATGGGCAGATTTAGTGACTGTACACAGTATTTCTGGTGGGATGATGTTGAAGGGCATACAAGAAGTAATCAATGAAGATAAAGATTTATTAGGTAATCGAGGTGTGTTTATCATTGCAGAGTTAAGTTGTGACGGAAATTTGATATCACAACAATATATTAAAGGTAATTTTGATTAGATAAATTAATAGTTATGCATATATTAATGTTAATTTTAAAAAACAATTATAGAAACTGTAAAGATATCTGAAGAATATAAAGATATTGTAGCTGGTCTGGTATGCCAATCAGATGATGTAATTTCATCACCAAGCTTAATTCAACTTACACCTGGTGTGAATATGAAAAATGCTGAAGATGCACATGGTCAAAAATATCAAAGTCCTAACGATGTTATTTTAACCAAAGGTGCTGATATTGCTGTCGTTGGTAGAGGGATTATTCAAGATGACAATCCTGCTGAGGCTGCTAAATTATATAAAGAATGGTTGTGGAATACATATATTGAACGTGTTTCAAATTCATAATAAATATTCATGTAACTTATACTTTAAGTTATAAATTGATAAATATTTTAAATTATGTGTAATATGACACATTCCATTTTATTTTAGGACACTTTTAATGTATTTTTTATAATTGTAATTTACAAATTTTGTTACCCAATAGTTATACGATAGGTCTTGTGCTTTTCAATGTTCTAAAATATTATTGTTACTAATGTTATTTAAAGTAATAATAATATATTATATTTTCAGTTAATATAATTTTTATAGTTAACTTAAGCATATGTTAATCACAACTATTAAACTTTTTATGTAACATATATAAAGCAATAAATATTAAAAGTGTACTAATATTTGTCAGTTGAATTTCACATTGGCTTAAAGTAATTTAATATTAAATATACAAGCTGGCAACATTTTAGTCAAAATGAACTATGTTGGTCTTTCTTTTCATATATAAGTGTATAGTGTTTATTAATTGGTTAGCAAGATAAAACTAAATCTCAATTAAAATTGTTAAAATGCCAATAAACTTGTACTAAATACAAAGTTATGATTATAAATAATTTGAACATCCATTTTTCATCTAGTTTTCTTTTTAAATTTAAAACTATATTTTTTTACCTTTTGTACTGTAGTTCATTTTACTTGTTTGAATTTCAACATATTTCAGAAGTATAATGTCAATAATTTTAATTTGTTATATATTTTAGTTTAACTTTTCTATTGAATGGATACTATTATGAAGACTTCATTATTCACTTTTATTAATTAGGCCTTTAAAAAAGCATATTACATTATATTGGAAACCAAAAAAAAATTATAGAAAATGATACATAACAAAATTGAGAAGTTTGATCTTTATGCTTGTTTTATAATAGTACATTTAAATATATTTCTGTATTGTCAGAATTCAATTTTCTTACACAGACACTAGTGCAACAAATGTGTACTGAATATTGAATTTAGCCATTTAACTTACTTAAAAATTAAATATATAAAGTCTTAAATACTGCTAAAACAATATAACTCACCTCTTTATAGAATAAATCACTGTTGAGATCTACATTATAAGCCAACACGCTACCAACAGTCCCTACAATAAGTATATCTTTTTCATCATTTGGTATAGCTTTTCCTGCTAATAAGGCTGTAATCTTTTGATTAATATTCAAATAAGAAATGTCTTTCTCTGGCTTATGTGGACTATGAATTAAAATCTATAATTACACAATAACAATTATTATTACCCTAATTCGCATTATTTTGAATTATAATAAAATAAATGCAATAACTAATAAGTCTTGAGACATAAATACATAATCTATTATAATAATTGAATATATATATATAAGTAGATTGGCTAATTTTAAGGTTCAATGATTTGCTAATAAGCATAATTACAAACGTACCTACTTAATCTATGTTGACAAATGTTAATTGCTATTCTAAGTATGATTAAAATTGTGTAATAACAATAATATCTGCACTAATAACAGTATTAATTGAATAGATTTCACTAAAGTCGGGTTACATTTAATAAAATAAACTATATTAATTTAAATTTTATAGTATATAAGACATTATAGGCACTAACTTTCCTTTAATAACTAAAACATTTAGCATTTTCAGATTTAAGCTATTATAATAGATCACATAATTTTTTTTTAAAACTAAAAATTTAAAAAATATAAAACTCGTAACTGGTATTCCGATTAAAATGTTCAAGCCATTGCACACTGCCGTGGCCTAAACCATTAATATAATTATCTTTTGTCACATTAAATACCTTTATGTAATTATACAAGTACACTAATACAAGTGTAATCAAGTTTAGGTACTTAAAAAGTAATTAGGGAGTTCCAGTCGACAGTCAATAATTTATATTATCATTATATGGAGACAAGAAAGGTAGGTACTAATCAAAACGGACCTAATATTCTCTGTCCACTGAACAGATCAAATTGGCAAGAATGCAATGCTTTTATTTTTTCCAAGAAGTTAACAAAAATACAATATGGTATAAATGAAGTTATTGATAAAAAGGTATTAAAACCTTTACAAGTATAATTGTTACCCACCTTATTTTCAGACGTCGCCGCTGTTACGCAATGATGCGATCCATCATATTTACCTATTGTAACTAAGCGGGGTATTATACTATGTCTCAACTGTAATGAAAATAATGGGACAGCCATTTTTCACCGAAACATCACATAAACCTCGAAAAGATTAAAAATGTAATATTAATAATTATCAAAAACTAAATTAAATTCTCTCTCGTAGTATATCTAGGTGTAGACGTAGAAAACTGAATTAAATGATGGATAATCGATATTTTAACTAGTGGTTTTTATTTTATAGTTACACACAACACGTCTACGAGAGTATACTTATAACACATTTCGGTAACCATAGTAACTGTGCAGGTTTAGCGCCTACTCGAATTTTTCATTTTTTTTTTCCTAAACGGAAGTATTTTATTATGCTGAGAACGATTGTGCAATCACAATTCGTCGGTCAAACTTAGTTTTTGAGTTATGGTATTTTTAATTAATTAATTGTAAATAATCAGAAGTTATGTTAAATAACTTAATGTAGTATAGTTAGGCGATGTAGTGTTATAACCAAGTAGTACCGTGAGTATAGAGAACAGCTCTATCCAAGTCGAAACTGTGTCCTTAGTGAGAATTTATTTTTGAATTTTTTTTATAATGTTTTAATTGGGGCGAATGGTAACCTAAAATGTGATTCTTTTACCTGGGTATTTACTTGAGATGGTGTTGCATAGCAAATCGAAGGATATTTTCATTGTAAGCTATCCGATTGTTGGATATTTATATAATATATATGATAACTTCAAAAATATATTGATATTTATTGCCTTTAAATTTTATATTTATGTATATTTAAGGTTGAAATATGTGATTTACTCGCGTAGCGAGGTTTTAGGTTCACATTCAAAGTATAATCCCATCCGCAACAGTATCAAGGTTTATAAAAGAACTAAGTTAGGTTTAAACTATAGTTCCCTTTGGGGCGTAACGTAGTGCCATTAGAGTTTGCGAGTAGAATCGACAGATGTAGCAAGCGAAGTCCTAAAATTTTAAAAATTGAAATTCATTTTTCTGAGGAAAAAAATTACAAAAATTTTAGTTACCTACGACATAGATCTATGCCTATGATTAGAAAACCAAGTACCTTCTGCATCGAGCTATCAGTTATCAACCATTGAACTATAAGATGAATTCTAATTTTTTTTAATATTATTTATTTAACGGTAATTCGTAATTTTCAAAATTATATTCATAAAAACTAATACTTTGCGCTAATATATTTTTTTACCAGAGGCGGCGAGGGGCCATGCCACCCCCAAGACGAGACCTCTTACTCTTTATTTCGTCGAATATTTTCAATGATATAATTATGCATATGCATAATTTGTTTTCATTTATAATATTATTATGTATTTATATGGTAATATTTTGATCCAAATTAATTATTATCTGATAACGAAATTATAAAAATTGATAACATGGTAGAAAATTGTAGTCAGAATCACAGTTTTACATAAAATACAGGGATAAATACACTGTTAATTTTTACACTACTTAAATAATAACTCAATACCTACATTTAATACACCAATTTGTGCTATATTATACACTTGCCGACTAATTTTATTATAGTTTAAATATTCACCTAAAAAAATGTTGCCCCCCCCCCCCAGACAAATAACTAAAGCCGCCAATGTTTTCTACCATCATTTTTTTAAAACGTTTTACCAAGGTTTACAAAAAAAAAAAAATTAAAAATTCATGTGAGCGCCAACTAGATTTGTTCTGATACCTATTGTTATAGTTATATAATTATAGTTATAGTATTACATTCAAGGTGTATGATTTATTTACACTTAACATTAAATAATCTGGTTCATGAATAATAAAATACAGGCGCGGATCCAGCCTACCTTAACCGGGGGGGGGGGGGGGGGGATTATAAATAATATCGCAAAAATATTGTTGTTATCGACACTTCATATGTTTATGTTATAAAAATAAAAGACGACAATTTGTGACAATAACAATTAACAATACATTAGAATGGTATAACACAAAATAATGTAATTTAATAGTACAACAAATTAGATACAACACATTTTGTTACGGCTGACGAGGGGGGGGGGGCGGTCGCCCCCCCCGGATCCGCGCCTTATAAAATATCTATTCTACTTTTTTGCTTTCATCTATGTATTCTTCAGGCAATCCCCGATCTTTATCAATGCATTTTTCATATGCTCATGAGCAGAGGTTGTGGCTATGTTTACGAGGTCATGAGTAATTGTTAATCACGAAATAATTTGCCTTATAATATAAATATTTGAGTCAGTCCAATTTTTTAAATAATTTGTAAAGATAAAACTATAATTTTTACTTTATATATATGTAATCAAACATTTTAGAATATAATATACATTATATTATAAAGTCAATGGTATAATGTAATAGATTACATAATATAATTGATTAAAACGTAAATGAAATGTTTAATATATGTTGATCGAGACAAGTGATACATGTATTAGCTTAAGTTATTCACTACTAAATCATTCATTTTATATTATTGTAATTTAATTACAATTGAACTGAGTCTAAACTTTACGTAAAATTAGATATTTCGAAGATTTGCTGCAATGAAAAAGTGGTACAGTAAATCATATTTTATTTAATGTTAAGGATAATCGAGTACCAAAATAAGTGCAAAGTTTTAGATTTACGACATAATATATAATGAAATCCATTTATAAAAAGTTTTTAAATTGACAGAAATATCGTGTTCACGTTTAGTGTTTTATGTATATTATTTATTGATAATATTTTATAATGAATTTAACTTACCTAAACCTAATGAATTTAGAAATTAACTTTTCACTCCATGGACATATTTTATGATGCTTGTTGATTATATTTATATGTTCTAACTTCGAATTTTAATAAAAACTTTTAAAAAATATTTTGTTTTTAAATACTTTTTTACCATTTTTTTTATAAAACTCAAACGACATAAGTTAAAAATCAGTTTGTCTCGTTTAGGTCATAAAGTACTATTGCTTCACTTTTTTTATTTTTTTTTTAATCTCACCAATATATAGTTATTTTAATTAGTAATAAAAAAAAATCAAATATTGTTTAAGTACATCGAACGCTTATTTATTAACAATATTAAGCAAGATATTGGTACTTACAATGGACTTCTTGTAATATTTTATTATTTATTCTTATTTTATGCGCAATTGGCACAGTAGTCATTAACCATTGCATTCAATACGTGCTCATTTATATCATCGATTATGTTATGTTAATTATTTTATCGTAGTATAAAAATAATAATAATAATAAACAAGAAATATTCGTATATTATTAACTGTGCTGATAATTTTTATTTTATATTACACATAACATTCTTTGTACAATAATTATGATTTTAGTGAGAAGGTACAAACCGATTTCAATTATGTATATTTAAAAAAGTATAATAATTATGGAGTGTTCACGCTAAGAAATACCACAAAATATTTCAGTTGGATGACCTTGTATTGAAATTGGGGTTTCAGGAATGAAAATGAGTGTCAAAATATAAAATTACAGACTAATTTTAAATTTTTGACCAAGACGGTATGCTCATGCGTAATACAATTTTGTTTTTTTTTAGTGGCTACATCATTTTCTTTCTAAATATTCGTGTAGAATATTTTTTTTTTTAACAATTCTCTTTTAAACAATTCTTTTTTAATTACAATTTTAGCAAAGTTATAGTATTTTGAAGTTTAATGTTTACAAATAATCTAATTTTGACGAAATTTTAATTATGTTCAACTTAATAATTGAAAATCAAAATATTTCCAATAGATAAGATATGTATAAAAAAAACACTTATTTACTATCATAATTATTTTAATTTTTGCATTCATACTTACAAATTAAGATGACTAAATATTGAAGAATATAAAAATTACAAAAATATACCTATACACCATAAATTTGAAATTAAGATGGATTTACTTACAATTCAAGTTTTACCTAATAAATTATTCAAAGTTTCCGTTTTGATTTTCTATACTTGATTGCAAACATTTTCATTTTTAAATTAATTTGGTATGGTAGCGTTAATTTAGTCTTCTTTCAAATTATTACATGCCAGTCGTATTTTGTTTTTTTAAATCATGGATATTATAGATGCAGAGCGGTCCCTAAAATTATGTGTAGTATGACACACTTTGTGTAGTACGAAAAGTGCAATGTGTAGTACGAATTTTAAAAATGTGTTCAAATAAAACCTTTATAATAATATTTTATACAATTTTATAGCTTCACATTTTTTTAATAATTTAATGGTTTTTTTGACAAACCATATTTTAATTATTATATACATTTTACACAGACACACAGTAAACAATATTTTGAGTTGTTACTTCTTATACTCATTATAGTTATTATTATTTATTGTTATTGAGAGTAACTATTTTTATTTTTATCAGCTTACATAGTAATTTTTATCTAGAAATAACCCGCATGCAACACTGCAATAACCGTCGCTGATAGTATTAAACTCAATACCTATTTTACAAATATAACCAGTAACCAGATACACCACACACTAATACATTATAGAGTATAGACAGTCTGACAGTACTACACTCTACAAAAGACATATTTTAGTTATTGCCAATTGGGTTTTTGGACTTCATAGTTGTCTAGTTTTATACGTTTTATCATTGATTTTATTATAGTCTATTATAATAGTCTACTATAAAATCAATGGTTTTATACTGTCATGTCATGCTCTTACTCTCTTTCTTACGTTGTTGTTGTTTAGTTGTTCGTAATAGTTTTATTTCTACATATTTCCACAATGCATACATTTTTAATAAAAGTAAATGGTAAGTACTACCATTTGATTGTCACTCATTGACACTCTTTGAGTTGTGAAACATTAATTTTCATATGTTCCTCAATTCAAATCAAGTACATTTTAACACCCCTAAAATAGAATTTGCAGCTTAAATTTCCGTTTGTTCATAAGCAACCATGCGCTTGCATACTTCTCTGGGGCAGAAGATTTTTCAGAGCGCATAATATGGACAAAGTTTCGAAAACCAACATTTTTGGAAAAGAAAAACTAACAAAAATTTTAATTTTGTTCAAAGTAATGAATTCATATATTAATTATACATATTTTTATTTAATTTATATTATGTATTATTGGTTGAAGAAAACTATAAGCATCGGTAATGGTTTATATTATTTATTTAGATTCGACTGATTTGAGACTGTGTGTAGTACGAAAATTTGGTTATTTTAGGGACTGATGCAGAGGCGTGTTTCAACCTTTTTTTTAATACAATATTATAATCAATAATCATTATGAATTAAAATATAAAAATTATTAGTAAAGAATGCATAAATTTTGTAGTATAAAACATTTATTTAATTAAAATCATAAAAACAAAATCAAGTTTGCGAGGTTTTTTAGCAAATTAGTAGGTAATTACCACGGTCTTAGAATAATAATAGTTACTATGACCAATATCAAATAATATAAACTAATAAGGAGAAAATGATACCTAATCAATAAATCAATTGTTATAAAAAAAAAAAAGACTAAAAATGGAAAATACAATAATTATAATTATAGGTAAATAGTTAAAACATATAATATATTTGTCAAGTATCTATGGGGGGCTTGAACCCTCTAACCCCCCTGAGTATGCCCCTATATAGATGGTTCCACACACAATACAGTTTTTAAATTTCCCCATCAAAAGAAGTTTAATGAGGTGAAATTTGGAGATTTTGGAGGCCATAGAATTACTCCCTGTGTACCAATCCATCGCTAACTTCATTTTTGTTTATACATAGGTACATAAATACATATACATAATTCATAAATAAATACTTAGTAAATATTTTTTATTATATTACTTTATTTATAATAAATATTTAGCAATAGAAAAAAATGTAATTTGGATAGCTCGAACTTTTCTCCCGGTCCCTTCAATTTTGAGTTAATCAAGTTCGACTGTATATATATATTAAACATAATTAAATATTATTCTGGAGAGATGGGTGACAGTATAAAAAAGTATGAAAGGTACATTTACCTCGAAAGGTTGAGAATCCTTACTCATAAGGATAAATGTTTTAGGTATTGTTTTCTCTTTTTTAAAACTTTCACTTCTAAAATATCATTTAGAAGAACGTTATACTGTATCAGGTGTCCAAAACGTTTTGTTTTTCTAAAATTTATTGTTTTATATTTTTCCTTTTCCATTTACTTGTATATAAAATCATAGATCTATAATCTAGAGTAGGTATCTGATTATTTGTATTTCTCGTCTTTCTTCTATTCTAGTTTTATATTGTGATTTTCCTACAGAAGTATATTTCTGGAATACCTCCGAATAGCTAGACCCATATATTTTGTTATAGGTCATACCATTTTTTTATACTATGAGAAGTTGAAAATTTAATATTTTAAACTAAAGGTGAATGGTACGATAAAAAATAAAAAAATTATAGTTCTTATTGTATAAACAAATATTTTAATGTTTTTACGAAAAAAAAACTGATAAAAAAGCTAACCATTGAAACTAGTTTGATAGAATATAAATTTGTATTGAACATTTTACATAAAAAACTTAATATCGTGGCTATTTTTACATTTCATTTATTCTATTGCACAAGATGTATATTTAAATGAAAAATTTTACAAATTATAAATTAAAAAAATTACAAAATTTATAATATTAAGTGATATTACAGTGTTTTTAAAGTTAAACTTAGTAAGCCTGAGATGAAAAAATAAAAGAAATTAGGCAGAATATAATCTTGAATTTCTTACATCAAGAATATGTTTATATTCTACCATAGGTATTAATACGTATAAATATATATTTATACGTATAGTACCTATGGTCAGTGGCGGCGTGAACTTATTATTTCAATGACGCAGTCGACAATTCTCAACACCCAATCGATTGACACTTTTGCGCTATTGACTATTGTGAATTTAATTGGTATTCAATCGATTACGTTAAAACAAGTTCCTAACTTCTACTCAACTACAAACGTCAACTTTCAACAACCACCCACCCACCAAATTTTTTCGTGACGCAGCTGCGTCAAATTTACTCCGTTCAAACCGCCACTGCCTATGGTAGGTTAGTATTCGATTTAGTATGTATTTTTTGCAGTGTTTGGGAAGAACATTGTTAGTGAAGCATATTCATGTGTTCACGTTGATATTTTGTGAACGACACTTGTTATTTTCAAAGTAGAATTAATAACATTGATATTTATTATGAATTTGAACGATTTTTCGGGGAGTTCAAATTTAATTACCATTTTAAAAACATGTATAAATAATAAAATTTTGAATAATATGTTTAATTATTGGTTCTTTGATGACTATAGCCCTCATGGTCTCATGCGTACTACGTCCATGATTTTGCCTATTTCTTTGGGAAAAATCCCGAATTCTCGCGATTAAAAATTTTTTTGATATATTCATGGGCATAAAAAATATTGCGAGACGATATACAAAATGTTTTTTTGAAACGATATAGTAGTGTAAGATACAATAAATTATAATTTTTGAGCTTAATAGTATTTCTAAAAGTTCTATAAATACAAGAAAAAAAGATGCAATAAATGTGAGATATTTCTCAAGCCTGTGTGGTTATTTATTTTAGATTGTACTTTGATATTGATAATAAAATATGACACGTGGTAAAGGCAATGATCTATTGCAGAATTCTATCAACTCAATGAACATTGATTTCCAAAACCAACAGAAATAATTTAATAGTAGGTATTCTGTTTAGTAATAATCTTATATTGAGTAACAATGTAAAAGAATGAAAAAAATTTACTGATTGTGCATTTTAAATAATAATTATGATAACGTCTCTAAGTTTTATCAAGTTCTCGAGTTATCAGATA
This sequence comes from Sipha maydis, assembly GCA_034509805.1. Lineage (NCBI taxonomy): Eukaryota > Metazoa > Arthropoda > Insecta > Hemiptera > Aphididae > Sipha > Sipha maydis. The sequence continues at coordinate 20,791 of JASXSY010000842.1, read as the reverse complement.
ATCGTAATGAAGAATGAACGGGTCCTTTTAGAATCTGGACATTTTTATAAATTTCATTTTCAATACAGAACGTATGACTGTTTTATATCTGAATATCTACTACCAAGAGAGTAGGTAATTTATCATCTCTATAACTCGGTGTGACAATATTATAATCATATTTAATTAGTAGTGTTAGAAAATAATTGTTACAATGATCCATAGTTTATTTATTATAAATTCAGCTTGGTAAGTACACCTTATAATTAGAGTTATGAGTTACCTAAACATTGGTTTCATTTACTTTGTAACTGTTCTGTTTATAGCGATGTGTTCATAGAAAAACACTGGAAAAGTATTATTTCACGATCAGTATGCGATTATTTTTTTGATCAACATAGAAAAGCTATCAACCCAGAAGACATTCCTCCAGTTATAGCTACACCACATCATTATCTAATCAGTATCTACCGATGTGGTCTTTATTTTGTTGCTGTTTGCATGACTGAAGGTTGGTTAATATTTTTAAAAGCATTAATTATTTTATTGATAATTAAATCAAATTATATTTTTTGCTACAGTACCGCCATTATTTGTCATTGAATTCCTTCACAGAGTAGTTGATACATTTGAGGATTACTTTTCAGAATGTTCTGAAAATGTTGTAAAAGATAATTATGTTGTTGTTTATGAAGTAAGTTACTTTTGTTGTGTTGTTAAATTTTTACTTAATTGTTATTGATTTTTGAATATTATTAGCTTTTAGATGAAATGTTAGATAACGGTTTCCCATTAGCTACAGAATCAAACATTCTAAAAGAGCTTATTAAACCTCCAAATATTCTTCGTACAATTGCTAATTCTGTCACAGGAAAATCAAAGTAATAATTTATGCTGTTAATATCCCAAAAATTAAGTAACTAAATTGATTTATGTTTTTCAGTGTTAGTGCAATATTACCAAGTGGTCAGTTATCCAATGTTCCATGGAGAAGATCAGGTGTAAAGTATACAAATAATGAAGCTTACTTTGATGTAATAGAAGAAGTAGACGCTATTATTGATAAAGGTGGAGCCACAGTTTTTGCTGAAATTCAAGGATATGTAAGATATTTTAAATTGTAAATAATTCAAAACATTATTATACAAATGATAATAAAAATATTATTTGCAAAGAAAAATTAAAATAATTATCAAAAATATTGAAGTATTTTATTCTAAGATAACCATTTATTTATTGTAGTAGTTAATAAATTAAAATGGTTAAATTTTAATAGAGTAGAATAATAATATTATTCTATAAATGTATCAATGTACAATTTACCCTTTTAAAGTATTTAGAGAAAATATTTTAATAATAATAATCTTTTTTATGTTTAAAGTGAAAATATTGAAATCTAGAAAATAGAGAAATAGGACAGTTCGGTGATGTTATTTTGACGATAAACTATTTCATCGATTTACCAATCTGGTGATTTGGTGAATGGTTATGTATACAATTGTATTGAAATAAATCTTGAACCATCAAATATTATTGAATATTACAATATGATTATCATGTATTTGAAATTTTAACTTATAAATGGTTAATTTCAAAATGTTTTATAAAATAAGTCTTTAGACAAATAAAGATAGAGACATTTTTCAATCAATAATCTTATGAATGTTTTGGATAATATTAATGCTGATAGTATTGGACAATTTTGGCAACATTGATGTTAAAATAGATATTCAATTTATTCATACACAGGTTTTGATGATTTTAAGATAACATTCTAAATCACAATAGCTGTCGCCGAAATATCCTAGACCCAGAAAATAGAGATTATGATCATAGCTAGATAAAATCATATCTTGATAAAATTTCACATTATGAATAAATGTTTATTTTTCAGTAATAATATAACATAGTTGTAATGTGCAAATAATAAGCAGAAAATATATTTATTTATTAAACATTTAAAAAATGTACTTACATTAATTTGTATATGTTTTTTCAAGATTGATTGCAGCATTAAATTAACTGGAATGCCAGACCTTTCATTATCATTCATGAATCCTCGACTTTTTGATGATGTGAGCTTCCATCCATGTGTTAGGTTTAAAAGATGGGAGGTAAAGATGATAAAAATTATTATAAATTTTGGTATTCGTACAATAATTTGTAGAGTTATGTAATAACAATTTTTATTATTTTTGTTTTCTTATTAGTCAGAAAGAATTTTATCATTTATTCCTCCAGATGGTAATTTTCGTTTAATGTCGTATCATATTGGGTCACAAGGAATAGTGGCTATTCCAATATATATACGACACATGCTTGCATTAAAAGAAACTGCTACTGGTAGTGGCCGTCTTGATATTACTGTTGGACCAAAACAAACATTAGGAAGAACTGTAAATACTTTAATTACAATTAAAATATTAATTATATTTATGTTCGATAAATATTTCTAGATTGAAAATGTAGTTATAGAGGTGCCTATGCCAAAAAGTGTGTTAAACTGTACACTTATCCCTAATCAGGGTAAACATTCATTTGATCCAGTTTCTAAAATATTGACGTGGGAAGTCGGACGAATTGAAACTACTAAGCTTCCAAATATAAAAGGAACTGTAAGAATATTTACTAAAACCACTGTAATTACTATTAAATATTTAATTATTGTTTTTTTTTCTTCAGATAAGTTTACCAGTCAGTACAGTTGTTACAGATTCAAATCCAGTTATTAATGTATGTATTAATGACCTTAACAACGATAGTTTGTACATGTTTCTTTTTTTAGGTGAAATTTACTATTAATCAATTAGCATTATCTGGACTAAAAGTTAATCGCCTTGATATGTATGGTGAAAAATATAAGCCATTTAAAGGTGTTAAATATATTACAAAAGCAGGAAAATTTCAAGTAAGGATGTAATATGTACACTAATCAAATATATTTTGTATGCAAATATTTGTATATTTGTGATTTTAAAAATGAAGTGTATGAAAACAATATGATACTGTTATGGCCTTCCATTATGTATTTAATGTGTTAATAATAATTTTAAAAATTGTTTAAGGAAATTTCAAATAATTATAGTTGTTTATGTTTTAAATTGTTTTTTACTTTTTATTTTAATTAAATACTTTGAATCTTATTTCAATTATAAACATTGATATTTTAATTATTAATTAATAGTTAATAAAGATAAAATCACTATATTATTTCAAATAAATAAATAATTATTTAAAATATATTCTATGTAATATACAATCTTTATTTTATTTTGTTTAATAAATTATTTATTAACATATATAATTGTTACCTTTAGATTCCCTAAATTGTTGTATTTTTATTTATTTACATTGGTTTATGTTTTGGTTCAAAAATTAACTTGATTATCTCGATAATTTCCAATATTAATATAACGTTTACTTGATTATACAGGTACTTAAAATGTTTTCATCCTATTAATGTTTTTAATTAAATGCTAGTCTTAAAACTTGCCTATATTTAAGGTGAGTTTTAACATGTGAAGTTAAATGAGAAGACAAGTTATATTAGGATTTTACAAAATAAAGTATTTTAAAAAAATAAGTACTTCACACATACCAATAGTAGGTTATTTAGCAATAACAATAAGTACAAAAATTAATTAACCAATAATAAATTTAAAAATAGATTTGAATGTTGACGTAAATGTTTAAAAACTTGATGGATTTCTACATAAGTATAATGTTTTATATTATCATTATTTACTGAACTGCACTCAACGGTTTGGTAAATAAGAAAAATCTTTAAATATCTATTTAAACACAAAAAAATTAATTGTTTAATCATTTAAATTCCAATGATTACCAATTTCATGCAATTGGCCATTTTATGTCATAATGACTATCATAGGCATAAATAGAGGTGGCTGGGAGTTTAGCCCTTCAATAATTACAAGATCCGCCCCAAAAACTAACGATTTCACTACATGTTATGTTATGACTTAAAAGCACCTAGTATTAGACCTGAGCTTCAGCCCCCTTAAATTTCAAATACTATTTGCACTTATGATGGTTACCGAATTAACGTTATAGGTATTTGTTTTAGTGATTTTATGAGATTGGCAAACTCGCAACATTTATTAGAACAATATAACCTAAAGACTTATGAACTACAGTTTTTTAGTTAATTTAGTTAACAGGTCTATGGTTTAATAAATACCTTAGATTTTTATTATGGTTGGAAAAATTATAAAAGGTGGTAGATACCGAGGCGATAAAAGGCCGAAATTTGGTTATGTTATTCCAGGAGTATTATTTTAATCATTGTCAAGCAAAAATAACTATACAAACTAAAACGCGTTAAATTGTATATCGATATCTATAGCGAAAAGCGAGGATTTTATATATTTTCTGTGATTTTACTGTGGCTTCATTCAAAGAAATTAAAAATACGGTTATAATATCTTTGTAACATGCCATGAATGTTATCATTTTATTTATCTGATTAAGATTATTATTTAAAATAGTTAATGATTGTCTTCGTGGATTTTTTTATCCGATTAAATTGCGAATAATAGTTACGTACTAAACCAATAGATATTCTACAAACAAGTAAAATAAATCTTTGTGATGGACAAGCCACCGATTGATAAGACAAGAGAAGAGGTTGAGGCCGAACGAAAAGCTAAGAGAGCAGCTAAACAAGAACGAAAGAAGGCGGCACTTGAAAAACAAAAATCTGATGGTTTAAATGTAGAAAATCAACAAAAATCTAAAAATCAATCTTTAGAACAATCTAAAGATCCTAATGCTAATGAACCTGTTAAAATATCAAAACCGAAAACTGTGAGTATATTATATAAAAGTGTATGTTTCTATTGAACTTTATAACCTATCTATTTCAACTATTTTATTAAATACTAATACAGTAACAACTTAGTATTATGTTTTTATAACATTAAAAACTTTATTTTTGTATTAATTTTAATGTTGTTGAAACGTAAATAATAAAATTTTGTCTGCACATCATTATACATAGTGTTGTTTAAAGAGTGTTTTATTAGTTTGAGTTGAACAATTTATTATTTTAAGTGATTAAGTTTGTCCTCTTATATTATTTAAATTACAATTTTTATCTAAAAATATATATATGAACACTATAAGATTAATTTTTATCACATGATTAATAGGTACTTGTTTTATTATAATTTAAAATAATTTAAATATTTTATAGTTTTATTATTAATCATTTTTATATAACCTTATAATATTTGTCAAGTACATACCCTAAAATTTAAATACAGCTAATTTGAAAAATTAAATTGTGTTCTTATATTTATAATTTTATTTAAATAAATGCTTTTTATTATTTTATTTTTTATTCGAGAAAAGTTCCATTTTTTACCATGGTATTCTAAACCGAAAAAAATGTTTTGCTCTGGTGGATCCTGGTTGTTTGCTAAAAAGTTTTTTTAATAAAATTAAAAAATATATTTGTTAAAGTTTTAGTATCCAGCAAGAAATTGCAATACAGTATTGATTTCATGCTTCTGTTAAATATTTATATTAATATTATAATCGAGACTATAAAAAAGATTGTAAGAAACCATTTGTGATCTGAAAATTTTGGATTTTTTTGTCATAAAATATTTTAACAAAAGTTGTATGATAAAAAAAGACATTAATATATTGTATTTGTTGATAATATATTTAATAAATTTTATTTCCAATTGAGTAATTGTTATGATCATTGTTCTTATTTATTACTGTTTTCAATTATATTTTTGAATTTTTTAAAAAAAAGTAGAGATTTCAATAATTAAATGGTTATTTTTTATAGGTTCATTAATATTTGTTTATTTGAAAATTGATGTACTGGAACAATTTAAATTTAAATAATAAAATAAATGTTTAAATCAGGTATATAGTTTTGTTAAATCAATTATTAGTAAAAATTTGAGCTTCTAAAATTTTTGATTTATTTAATTAATAGATGATTTCTAGTTGATCATTTTTCAAGAATAAATGAATTCATATTAATTTTTCATAGTTGAAATAGGGGTAATTTATGGTCATTTTTCTACTTATTCTTGCATTTCCAGTCAAATATAGTCATTGATTAAATGTTTAAATTAAAAGTATTAAAAATATATTTCAATACATATTACTTACATAATTTTTATTATATTATTATTGTAATTTTTTTTTATTTACATTTTAGAATCTTAAGGCAGTACCCAAGAAGCAACCTACTCAAAATATTGAAGCTCCTAAAAAGACAATTAATATTAAAAATAAGGAAAATGATATTGATAAAAAGGTACCTAAACAAGTATAATTTATTAATCAGTTTTATATTTATTTTGTATTTATTCTCTTAAGGTTGAAGAAGTAAAAGATATTAAATCAGTAAATCTAACCAAAAAACCTTTAGGAACAATGACACATAAAGTTAAACTTTTCAGTCATCTTTATAATGATTCAGTGTCTTTGATGACAGAAAATAAATTAAAGTATATTTTGAACATCATTATTTATTTATTTAAACAATTTTATAATTTCTATTCTTATAGGATAAATTCTGGCAAAATTCATCCTTCTTTTATTAAGCTAGGGGTTCAAATGAAAAATTGTGTGGTAGCTGGTTCAAATGCTAGATGTCTTGCCTTCTTGTACGCACTTAGACAAGTATGTTGAAATTATTATCCTTAAACATTTCATATTTTACTTACATATTTGTTGTAGACTATTTCAGATTTTCTAACACCTGAACATAAACAGTTTTCTCGATCATTTGAAGAACATCTTGGTCCAGCCATTGATCATCTTATGGCTTGTCGGCCATTTTCTGTATCCATGAGTAATGCACATAAATATATTATGTGGCATGTAAAAAGATTACCAATTAATATTTCGGATGGACATGTATGTTCATTTTCAGTTTCATAATTACATGGTTTTTTTATTTTATTAGGAGAAATTAAATATTTTGTTATTTAGGCTAAAGAGAAATTAGAAAATGTTATAAACAATTATATTTATGTTCAAATTCATATGGCTGGAAAGGCAATTTGCATTGCTGCTCAAAATAAGATAGCAAATGAAGATGTTATACTTACCTATGGATAGTAAGAAAAAATAAGTTTATTTAGTACATTATTTTTATAATCGCCATAATTTATAAGTTTCTTATTTTTCTATTAAAATAATTGTGTGTAGAAGTCTTTTGAAAATAAAATAAATTTGTTTTTAGTTCTTCTTTAATTGAACAAATATTGACGGAAGCTCACTCTAATAACAAAAAGTTCAGTGTAATTGTGGTTGATTCTGCACCATGGTATGAAGGTCGTCAGTTATTGCATCGTCTTGTACGTAACAATATCAAATGTACTTATGTACTGCTATCAGCGACTAGTTTTATTATGACCAGAGCAACAAAGGTACTGCTAGGTGCACATGCACTACTCGCTAATGGCTATGTCATGGGCCGAGCGGGTAGTTCCCAAGTAGCTTTGATTGCCAAGCATTTCAATGTGCCTGTATTAGTTTGCTGTGAAACATATAAGTTTACGGAACGTGTGCAAACTGATTCAATTGTTTTCAATGAACTTGGTATTCTATTTTTTATACAGAAATCATTATGTATGAGTTATTTTGTTAACAATTAACTGTTTTTTTTAAATTAATTTTAGGCAATGAAAATGATGTTATGCCCAAAGAACAATGGTTAAACAATCGATATTTAATTCCATTATGTTTAAGGTATGACGTGACTACTTCAGATCTAGTCACAGCTGTAGTCACAGAAATCGCTATTTTACCATGTACCAGTGTTCCAGTTGTCTTAAGGGTACGACCAAATGAGTATGGAATACTTAACAAATGATAAGTCTGACTAACATGAACAGCAAAAAATAAATAAGAATATGTGTATATTTTTTTCAACTTATATTGATTTTTAATAAGATAATATAATTTGTTTTCTGTTGTACAATATTCAGAATATAAATGTTATTGACCTTTTTGACAATGAGATAGTTGACTCCTCATACACTATTTAATGCAATTTAATAAGCTAAATATTCTGTTTTGAAGTAAAAGTAAATTTTGGGTAACAATTTTCGTTTTGAAACAATCTAATAATAATAATTCAATGTATACGAGTCATATAATATATATAATAATTAAAAAAAAAAAAAGGTAATTTTTACAAAAGTAAGAAATATTAGATTCGATTCTTAAACTAAATTGTATAATACAAGTTATTAAAAATTTGTTCATAATGTAGGCATATTATTTCTTTGTTATCTTATATACTACATTCTGGCATTGGTGATATTGAAAAAAAAAAAATAATAAATACACCAATGTACCAAAAATATGCTAATTTATTTAATTTCACAAATTATAGTATACAAAATTTAAAACTAGACTTTTGACAAAATCCGTTTTATACATATTCCTCAAAATTAAATAAAAATTAACTCCCAGGAACTAAAAACTGGTACTATTTTAATATTACACGAAAAATATATTACTTTATACAGGGGCAAATTCGTGTTTCTTATGAAAACATTAAAAATCCAAAAAAAAGGACTAATAAATTATGATATGAAAAACAACGAAAATATATTCTTAATTTTATGCTGATTTTTTTTTTTTTTTTTTTTACATTATTATACACATACACCAGACAATCTATTTTACTATAATATTAACTTAATGAAATAATATAATCAATTGCGATTTCTGATTAACCATATGTCATCACCCTAATCATGCACAAAAAAAAAAAAAAAATAAATAAATAAACAAAATGTAGGGTTACTCTGTAACAACAATTTGTCGTAAATATATAAATATTTTCAATTTCCTCCTTGATTCCTCTGGCTGTTGATCCACAAATAATAATATTTATGAATAATTTTAACAACAGTTCTAGTCTGTAACTCTATGTCTATATTTATATTTATATAAATATACTTTATACATATATAAAAACACACAAGCCTAATTTTTATTTAATATACATGTAAACGTAAATATAATAGTAAATATTGCATCAAATTTACAAAGCACTTTTGAAATAGTACTGTACATGCACATTCATTTTTTTTTATTTTTTTTTTTTATAATTATTAGGTAAATTTAATACTATTCATTTGTTATTCCTATATTCTCGACGTTTTATTGCCAATATTTTTCAACTTGAATTCTAAAAATATTAAAAAAAATTTATGATTTTAATAATAACTAATAATTATACTCATAAAGTATTAATTTAACAGGAACCTAGTAAACATTTATGCTTAAAATAATATTATAATTTAATCTCTTCTTTTCAGTTTAATATTTTTGGTAATATTTGTTTAGTGTCTATCTTTCTAATAATACTTAAATAGTAATTGTGAAATATATAAGAAAATTAAATTTTCATAATATATAAAAATATAACTTATCTGTACTGAATTTGATCGTAGTAAATCTAATTATTGATCTAGGCCACTTGTGTGACACAAGTATTTCTCTATAATAAATTAAATTAATACAAAAATATGTAAAAAAAAAAAAAACTTAACTTTGAAATTAAGTATAAATTAATTTGATAGTTGAAAGTTTTAAATATTTCCTTAGACTGTATTATTATGGCATAATTTTGTACATAAAATGCCTTTTGAGTACGGCAAGAATAATTAGGAATATCATATATAGTGTTCAAAATAAATAAAAAGAGAATTGAGATTTCATCCCAAAAAAAAATTTGCGATTATAAAAAAAAAAAAAATAATAAAAAATAAAGAATGATCATAATAAAAATATAGATGCAAATATAAATTGACAATATTTATTCTTCTTCTAAATTAATACCTAAAATTATGTTAAGACTAGGTACAAACATATTATAAGAATGACATCATCAAATTTGATCCAGAAATATATATTTTAAATTAAATTATTAATTTACAAATAATGTAAATATAACAAATAATTTTTTTTTTTTTGTATTATGGACATACAATACTATTAAATAATATTTGAACTTACAAATTCCACATATACAAATATTTACCATAACATATAATTTTTATGAAAAATTATAGAATCTGTAAAATACATCACATACAATTTAATAAAAAATTATTTTATAATTTTAAATAAGTATGGAGAATCATTTTTCACAAAAGTGATGATGTCATTTATGTTTGAAGATGTTTAATAACTTAGTTGTAAATCTAATTGTAAATCTTAATTGTAATACTTAATATCTAATAAAACAAGACTAATATTAACACTTTCTAATATTTTTAAGATGTACCTACTAACTAAATATAGAAGAAATAGGTTTATGCCCGTGTGTTTTGTGGTGGACCCAACATCATGGGGGTCAGGTGGGTTAATGGTGGTGGACCATCTGCACTATGTGGCGGAGGCCCCAAAAAACGAGGTCCATTCTTGGTAGTTGGTAATATACTGATTTCACGAGGATCGAATCTAGAAACGTTATGAACTATCATAAAATATTTATTAGTGTACTTAAATAATAAAGGCTTTTTACTCACATAATTTTATAAAAATTTAAATATTTTAATGAGAGTAAAAAAAAAAAAAAAAATAATAATGTTTAATTTAATATTTATGAGTACAGATGCACGTGTTAAACGGATGTATTTGATGTGAATTAGATTCGTACTCAATAGTAAGTTTATTTCACTTTAATATGAATTACTAATTATCATGGCAAATATTATTGTTTTAAAGGAATCTTTTTATTGTTAATTAAATTTAGTTTATACATAAATATTAGTTAATAATATTTATAATACAATATTAATTATCATTTTTAAACATCTATAATATCATTTCTTATTAAAACTGAATTATTACACTTAATTTAAAACCATTAATTAACTGTTAAAAGGGATACTATTTTATTTTCAAGGATTATAAATTAGTAAAATATTATACATAATCGGAAATAGATAAAATTTCTGTAAATTTAACATTATAAATTTTTGATAAATTATAGTTAGACAAAATAAAATAAAAAAAAAAACCATCCAAGAGTTAACCACTTATAAATCTTACACAAAGTTTAAAAATAAAAATAACACAGTTGTAACAATTAATGTTTAATTTTAAAATTTCCTTCAAATAATCTATATTATATTTATCTTTCAAAAATGATTTACTTGATTACGATGGTTTATACAGTTAATTGTTCCCTTTTAATTATTAATTTAATGTTATTATTATTGTTGTTTTAAATTAATTTTAAAATGTACTTAAAATAAAAGTATTTTTATTTCTTTTCGAGAAACAATTTCCTTTCAGAAGTATATGATTAGCCTTAATAAGTTCATTTAACATTTTATGGTTTTCATAAATTAATACCTTATGCTAGAATAGTTAGTTTCTGATTGCATGTAGGAACTATGTACTGGCTCATGGTCAGTAGCTGCTGCAGCTGCAGCGACATTGAATCGATGGACTTTATTGATGTGTCTGACTAAAAAGCATCCTTTCACAAAAGCTTTACCACAAAATTGACAACAATGTGCAGGCCCCAAGTCATGAGATCTAAGGTGCGTTACGAATTGGATCTTAGAATTAAATGATAGCTGACACTGCTCGCATACAAATGGTTTTTCTGTCATGTGGCTCCACCTATTTTTATTAAATAATATAGTCATAAAATAATAATTTTTGTATAAATATAAAATACATACTTATGAGAAATAACATAGCTTTTAACTGCAAACGTTTTCTTACAAATGTCACATGAATAAGGACGCTCGCCTGTATGAACTCTTTTATGAATGTTGAGACTACTCTTTTGAGAGAACTTCTTTAAGCACAAATTACATTGATAAGGTCGCTCACCAGTGTGAGTTCTCATATGGACCTAGAAAAATAGCACACATTGTTTAGAAATATAAAAATAACATAATAAATAATAATTTAAATCACATTTTATGATAAGAGTACTTATACTATACTTATGGTAATTCTATAGATATTTAAAAACAAATAACAAAGGAATACTAAAATGTAATATAATATTAATAAAACTGTAATAAATTAAAATGTAACATAACTGTAAAGTAAAATATGTTTTAAATTATAATTTAATATTTTTAATTTTTAATTCATAACATATTATACAAGTAATATTAAAATTTAGTTAGTTTAGTTAAAGAAAGTTTGTAATAAGGTTATATATTCTGATTTGGATACAAATACACAGAATTAAATGAATAAAATAGAAAAAATATACATAGTATATATTGTGTTTTTTTTACCACTGATTTATCTTACACTTAAACATTTGTCTGAAGTAATAATTATAATAATTAAATAATAGCATTTATATTATAATATATTAGATTAAATAATTATTTGTTTGATGCTATAAATTGATATGAATGTTTTTCAATAAAAAATGATATACTTACTTCTAAATATGGTTTACGGCAAAAACATGCTTCACACTGTGTACAACGATAAGGCTTATTGTTTGAATGTGATTTGAGATGTACATAATAAGATGAAGTAGATGCTAGAACACGTCCGCATATTCGACAAGCTTGAGGTTTAGATCGTGATACTGATGTAGATGTGGGTACTGGTGTACTAGACCCATGTTGTTCATCACCATTAACAACAATGGATAAAGGTGGACTACCACAACTGCTATTTTGATCACTAATTACATTGTCAGCAACTAAGCAGGGTCTTATCTATAATAGAAATATAACATAGAATGAAATGTTACCCATATATAATAAATGTTTAGAGAGAATCATTTAGAACCAAGTATCACACCTCAGAATCAACTTTGATGTTCTGCTTGTGGAGTCCAAGCTGTTGCATATATTTGACAGCAGCATCATGTTTTCCTAGGTACTGTGGCTGTTGCTGTTGCAATTCGTATTCGGTGGCCGAGAAGTGTTGTTGAGTTTGCTGCATATCGTAGTGTAATAAGCCGTCTAACTCACAAACATGATTTAAAGTCCTAAAGGGGTGAACAGACAACCAGACAAATAATGACGACAATCATAACAAAAAACAGATACTAGACGCTCGTAGTAATGGAATCATGATCAAAACGGAAAAACCATTTGACTTCGGCGGCATATTTTTAATCATAAACAACAGTGCTCGGACGATGGTCTTTATTATCAACCGACGACAACGAAGACAAGTACTTAACGTAATCTAGAATAGCACATATACCCACTCACCTGCAGCTGTATTATTGTGATCGCATACAGTGGACTGTTGTTCGGTGGAAGCCCGTTTGGATTAGAAACTAATCAACAAGATACATTCTATAATAATAATATAATATTATACGGTTTCAACAATTTTACAACAATAATAATAATAGTATAATAGTAATAATAATAATAATAATGATATAATGTGTGCAATAACGAAAAAAAAAAAAAAAAACACTAATCGCGGTTTGCCGTCATAAAAAAATATTTATACTTTGATATATACATGTATACATATCATACATATGTAATGTATATATACATATATATTACACTCGGAACGTTAACGTGATACGAGGTGTACAGGTATAAACATTATCGTAATATATGTTATAAATGAATATATGTATGTAGCGGCGGCGGCGGCGGCGATCTGCAGTGGTGTAGTACCGTATGTATATGTGTGTACGTATGGATAACTAAAGAAGAAAGGAATGCAGTGGCGGCGCGGCGGTGGTCACGGTGGCTTGGCGGGGGGGCGGTGGCGGCGGCGGCGGCACCAGTGTAGACTGTGGTACCTATAATATATATATAGTTTATGATGGTTTCCGAACGGGAAGAGAAAAAAAAAAAAGAAAGAGAAAGAGAGAAAAAGATGCCGATCGACGACGCCTGCTCGCGAGCACCAAGACCCTCGCCGATAACGTCTCCGAATCGGATCGTCGCGTTTCCATAGTATATTTTCCTCATTATTACGACCGTTTCATTATCGAACGCGTATTTATGAGGTTCTTGTCGGTCTTCAGTTGAACGATGGAAAACGCAAGATTCAATTTAACGATAAATTACCGTTTTTTACAATGGTAATAACGTACGGCCGCCATGTCGTGAATACTTAAACCCATTTTATCGTATTGTACGACGGTTAAAATAGACTAAAATAGACTGAACATAAAATTATTCGTATTTGTCGGGAAATTTATATAAATTTTAAAAAATATTCGATCATGGACAACCAATGACAGGTCATTTTTACGCTCGTTAGGGTTACGAATTAAAAATCCGACTTCGATTAATGGCGTCATCTATTACCGTTGTGTTACACTTATTATTTTGAACAATGAAAATATCGGAGTGAAATCGAAAATTATTGTATTCCCGCACGGAGACGCTTATTGCTTATTCGCGTTGTCAATTGCCTTGGAAGAAACAATTACCATGGAACGCAATCGTCGTTTTTAAGGTTATGGCTTACAATAATGGAGCGGGATTTAAATTGTTTTTATTTCAAAATAATGAACGAATGTGAAAAATATTGGGCTTTATGATTAGTTAATTCCATTTTAATAATGATTAAACTCATATTTATATAAAGTTCAAATATTAGTATAGAGATCCTAAATTTTTAAGACTTAGCAGTGAGTAATTTTTTTCAAATAAGTTTATATAATACATTACATGGGTATTGGCAAAATGGGTACTTTAATTAAAATTGATTCATAGATTATTGATGTCATATGACGCTTTTAATTTAAAAAAGTCTTATCATGCGATATTTTCTTTCAATAGTTTTTTAACTGTTTTTGTATACCTACTAAATATTTTTTCATGTGAATTTAGTATTTAAAAATGTTTTATTTAAATTTTAGAGAACAACAAAATTATATCTAATGATTGTATTGTGTATACAATGTGAAATCGTTTGTTTTTAGTCTAAGTTATAGAAAAAATCAGGATGTAGTTTTTTTAGTTAAATATAAGGCGTATCAATATGTTTGTAAAGAATAAAAAGATCCATAAAATTAATAGATATTTAAAAATAAAATAAAATAATTTCATGAAAAATTATAGTTTTAATAACCACTAACTAGCTGTCCAGAGAGATGTTCAGGATACTGTTGATTATCTTAGTTTTTTTGTGGTTTATCAGCTGTAAACAGAAGGTTATACGGTTGGTGGATCATTGGTGCTAGGTCCTTTATTCGTTTTTATCGATTGAAAGGTATTAAATGAACAATGAACTATGAAAAAAATTTCGATCATTGAAAACGATTAATATGAATACGCTGGTTATGTATAAATATCCACTGGCCCTTTCCATACGTCCTGATTGGTTGTAGTCATTAACATTTTGACAACGTAAAATTACATGGTAATTTAGAATATAATATAATATGAATACTATACATAATATGATAATATAATAATATATTATAATATAGAATATCTTCTTAATATTATTTTGTACAATTTTAATGTGAACATTTTCTTTTTCTGTAACTATATATATATTTTCGCATGAAAATTACCTGTGACAAATTTTTAATTAAAAATATTATATGTTCTTTATTAAAAGAGTAACGTAAAATAATTAATTAATATTAACATGAGCACTCAATAAATATATCTAAACACATGTAAATCAAGATAGATAAAATATTAAGTATAAATAAATAAAAAAAAAGAACCAAAGCACAAGTAAGTAGTAATTCACTAATCACCCAGAATATATCATCAGTACAGTTTTCAATTGATTTCTAAATATCTACGAATGAATCAAAATTTCAATCGTTTAAAATAGTGCAGGGATTCTCAAGCTTTAATAAACACTGTACCCCTTTCTACCAATAATTGTTTTGGGTACCCCTTGTTAGTTAATTAACTAACATATATACACATAAAAAAAATTAAAAACTTTCTTACATTTGTATTTTTTTATTACTAAAACATTAAGTTATTAATGTCATTAAGTCAATAAACTAATACATAAAAAAATTTAAAAACTTAAAGCGATTACTTGCAAAAAAATTTGTGAGAAAGGTGAGCTTGTTTCTTTTAGCACAGTTGATCAATATTGGGTTGTAATTTAGTTAAATACAATCTTAAAAATCATCTTCAATATTTAATTTTTTTTTATATTTACTTTTAACATGAGATAAACTTGAAAAACATTTTTTACATGAATAAGTGGCGGAAAACTCAACAAGAAATTTGACAACAGTGTTAGACGGATCTTTTGTTCCTTTCCAACCCAGATTCAGAAATCTAAAAATGTAGTAGATACCAGAATTAAGTATTTGTTTTTAATCGTGTGATCACACGAGACTTCAATTAGCTACTTATTTTCAAAAGTAGTCAGGTTAGTGTCCGTAACATCAGCATCAAAGGGATCATAGATCTAGTCATACTGTTTCTCCAAAGGTGGAAAATACACTTCTGTACGGATCTTCAGTGCATTCAAGTCTTAGAGTTTTTTCCTCTATTTTAATTTAAAGAATTGTTTGCCAGACTCGTATCCCTTAAAAAATGTTGAGTACCCCCAAGGGGTACGCGTACCACAGTTTGAGAATCTCTGGACTAGTGCATTATATATTGTATAGAATCTATACATGAATGTAGATATAATACTATAGAAGAATGCCCTTACAGACTGATATGAATGTGTTTTAGGCTTTAATTTTGAAATTTCTTGATTGTGAATGATTTCAAATTCTAATTATTTTTTTAAGCTTATTTATAACTATAAATACTTACAAATATTATAGATTAATAGATAAAATTAAGTTTTGAATAACAAAATGTGAAGTCATAAAAACCTATTAAATGAATAATGATTCCCAACCTTATTTTTATCTTTCTATGAAATTATTATAAAAATAGTTTTATTAAATTGTTTAGGTATACATTATATTTCAATGACATTTATATAAATATATTTTAGATTCTGAATGGAGTGATGGAATTTATTGATTTTACAATGATGTGTGTTTTTTTTTTTATTTTTGTGTCTGACGACACCTTTTTTGGCAGTAAAAATGCTTCGATTTGCTTATAAAGCAACTTTTCTGAAAGGAAAGTGAATCTAGTTGGTACTTTGGGGGGTCAAAAGTAATATATTTTTAAATGCGACGGGAAAAACCCTAAAAAAATAAGGGAAAAACGGGAGTTTTTACGCAAAACCAGTTTTCGACAAAATCAAATTTTTATTTTGCTTTAACTCAAAAACTAATCGATGTAAATACTTGAAATTTACACCAAATGTTAAGATTAGCATTCTATATACACCGTTACATTTTCAAAGTATTTTGACTTTTATTGAGCTATTTATAGACAATTGAATTTTCAATTTTTTTAATTTTTTTTTTTTTAAATAACGATAAAATTTTTTTGGCTGCCCAGAAAATCTTGAAAATGTAATACAAGGTTTATTATAAGTTGTTCCTTAACTGATAAAAAAAAATCTAAAATCGTAAGTCACAATTTTTTTTTATAAGTGCTCAAAGTTCCAATTTATACGAAATATGTGAAAATCACGATAATTTGCAAGTTATTTTGTAGATAAAAATTCATAAAATTTTTTCTGTTCATACTTAAGGTTCAAAATTTTCACACTAGGTTATCTATAAGCTACTCTTCAAAAATCTTTAAAAAAATTTCTTCCGGACTTAGAGGAAAACATTTTATGACTGTTTGAAATTTAAATATTTACGAAATTGCATAAAATAGCGATTTATTCTCAAACGATTTTAAATATTTGTTATAATTCAAAAAGTATAAGTCGCAGATTTTTGAAATTTCTACCAGCTGTTAAGATTGGTATTTCCTTTATGTCATATTTTTTTCAAAATATAATATTGATTTTTAAGCCGCTTATAGGCATTTAAAATATTCGATTTTTTTACATTTTATTTTTATAATCGGTGATAAAAAAAATTTGGCTCGTACAAAATACTTGTAAATTGAATAGAAGATTCCACAAAAGTAGTTATTAATGTCATTAAAAAATTATTAAAATCCATATGCACAATTTTTTTTTATAAGCGTTTGAACAGCGAATATTGACATAAAATTACATGTAAAATATAATATAATGTATAATATTCTAGACTGACAAACTATGTCGCTGTATGCAACTGCCAACCCTTCTTAATTGAAAAATATATTTATCGTTTCAAAATAAAATATACTTTTTACAATATTTATAAATAACAATGTATTATATCCTAGACAAACATATTAACTCCGTTCAGAATCGTTATTCGTATACAATGATATCTATCATTGCATTCAAATTTAACAAATCCATTGTAATAATGACCTATCCTATAAACGAGGTGCACTCCACCCCCAACTGTACAGCAGAGCGAGGCCCATCCGGTTCTTTTTTTTATTATTTTAGATACTTAATACATTTGCATGTATAGATAAATTACAATAATTTATAAAACATGCGTGTACGTGTATATATTATTTCATATTATTTTGTTAATTATAATTAATTTTGTTTTCATGTGGGTTTTAACCTTTTAGAACACTATGTTACTTAAATATTTAAATTGTACAACTTAAATCTTTGAAATGCTATAACATTGTTTGAGGGGAAACATTTTAGATTGGTTTGGTACTCCGTAAAAGATAAGTAAAAATACCTACCAAGTGTTTATTTAGTTGCCTAATTTTAATTCAAACGGTAGTTGCTGTAAAAAAGATGATGGTTTAAAAAGTGAAAACATTTAAGAAATTTTATCACATGCATCTCAACCTTGTGTAGGATTGAGGATGCATTTTTTGATGATACTATCATCAAATGATTTTTTTTCTTCAAAACTTAAGATCAATCACTTCATTTGTGCTGTATCTGTTTGTCATGGTTATTTTTATTTTGCTTCTATCCGAGACAGTACCTATTATCATATAATAATTGATTGCAAACCAGTGATTCTGTAGAAAGGTGACAACAAAATATCTAATACGGATATCTACTTGTTTGTAAAATAGTTGACAAATTCATGGCTAATATTGGAGACACCCTTGCAGCTTATAGGACAACTACCTTATCTAATCGTAGGTTTTAGCGTTCCTATTTCGGATGTATATATTCAAAATATCTAAGATTTATAATGAAAATTATAAATATTGTAAGGCAAATAATAATGTAAACGAAGAATGTATAAACAATTTAGACACTTTCATCTCACCGAATAATATCTATGACAAGTAATTTACAAATACTGCACACAAATATTATTCTTACAACAATGCTCAGCTCAAAATAAAATAATAACATTTTACTAAATACATAAACATTAGTATGGTTTAAAAAATCCAAGATTATTAATGCTGATTCCCTTACCAGTTTAAGTTGTTTTCTATAGTATAAAAATAATTATCAATAAATACTTTTAATTTAAAATAATTTTTGAGTCACCCCAAGCAACTTAAAAATTGTTGTTTTTAGTGTATACGAGTATGGTATTAGTGCAATCGTATTAATACACTTATGATTATCATTATTCTATTATTTTCGGAAATCATCGATAGCTATAAAATACTAAATATAAAAAAAATTATCATCTTCGGCTGAAGAAATGCAGGATTAAACAGTCTACGATTGAGCGATCAAAAATGGAATATTAACAAGAGCAATGTTGATATGTGTTTTGACACATCCTTTTCAAATAACGGTGAGAACAATGGTTGTGTCTTATTGAATCGTTAACTTGAAAGATACTTATTTTGGCTTGCATGCATATAGCAAATGTTTGAGTTATTGGAGTAGCATTTCAAGCAGTGTTACTTTCAGCTACATCTAAGTTTAAAAATCAACTTTTTATACACTTTCGGTCTTGTTGATCAAAAAACTGTCAATCAAAATATGTCATAGATAACCTTGCAATTATTTTTAGGATTACAGATAAAAAATCTAATTACCTTGTTAATTTTTATTAATAAATAACAAAATTTACTGTTTAACAGTGGCACAACCAAGGGGAGTGTTTTGGGTGTCTATACATCCCCCTTGAACCGTGTAATAGGAAATTTATAATTAATTATACCCAACAACCATTGAAAAAAAATGATCAATCTTTTTTTAAATTTATGATGTTAACTGCCGTCATAATTTATTTTTAAGTATCATTAGAAAGTATTGTTTAAAATATTATTAAAACAGAATGCAAATGTGTTATCTAATATCTAGTGTTATAATTTATAACTTATAAATGTTACCATGTCTTTCGTCCATAGTTTATCGACAAATTCGGAAAATAATCATGACTAAAAATAAATATATTATTAAACCATTTTAAACCCAAAGATGTCTATAATATAATATTATAGTGCAGCAAAGATATATGTGTTACAATCATGTAATCTACGTATATTATTCTATTGCTAAATATTAAGATAAAACGACACTAAAAACACGAGACTGTCTGTATCTTCGTGTTTTTAACAAATATATTTCAGTACACAGTATCTTTATGTACAGGTATATACTTACAAAAACCTAACATAGATTTAATTCAAGCTCTCGACCACATTGATAATGTTGTACGTCAATTACATTCAGTTAGGAATAATGTCGACAAAGAATTTTCAAAATGTTTTGTTGAACTACAGAGAAAATCAAATGATTTAGATTTTGAAATAGAAATGCCTAGAATTACAAAAAGACAGACTTATAGACAAAATATTCCAAGTAATACGGTTCAAGATTATTTTAAAGTTTCTTTATTTATACCTTTTTTAGATTCATTCATAAGTCAGTTAAATGACAGATTTATTAATCATAAAGAAATTATTCAAGGGTTTCAAATGCTTCTTCCAATTAAACC